>CM021104.1:28096207-28200886 GCA_007115665.2 Sequoiadendron giganteum
GAGAGGGAGAGAGAGTTTAGAGTTGAGGGAGAGATGGAGAGGGAGAGGGAGAGGGGGAGAGGGAGAGATATAAGGAGAGGGAGTGAGAAGGAGAGCGAAGAGTGAGAAAGTGAGAGGGAGAGTGGGGGGAGGGAGAGGGAGAGTGGGAGAGGGAGAGAGGGTTTAGAGTTGAGGGAGAGAGAGAGGGAGAGAGGGAGAGATAGAAGGAGAGGCAGGGAGAAGGAGAGGGGAGAGGGAGAGAGAGAGAGAGAGAGAGAGAGAGAGAGAGAGAGAGAGAGAGAGAGAGAGGAGTGATTGAGTGAGAGACTTGAGAGAGATAGAGGTGGAGAGAGTGAGAGGGAAAGAGATAATATTTAAATATTTTATAAATTGGTAATATATATATATATTTAAATATTTATGGATTAAATAAAATATTGAAATAATATTAAAATATTTATAGATTAACTAAAATATTGAAATAATATTTAAATATTATACATCTAATAATATATTATATATTAAATACATAATTTGGTAAGAGATTACCATAAATTGTATATTAAATATATTACATTATAAAATTTATTGGATATTATATATATTAAATTATAAAATTAATTGCATTTTTAAATAATATATTAAAGATTGTATAAATTGTTTTAAAACTGATCTAAAAGATATCATATATCGAGTTCAAATCCGATATCAGATTTGAATCGGATATCCGATTTGAATCCGATATCTGATATTCTGACACAAAATTTAATGCCTTGGTATTAGGCTCGGTATTAGGCTCGGGATTTGGTTCGGACCTGCCAATCCTAAAAGTCAACACGTAAAACGTGTTTAACAACTTACCTTGTTTTTCCAGACTTCGTCCATGTGGCTGACAACTTTTATTTTACTTAAAATTGATGAAATGAAAAGGGTTTGTAAAGGAGTTTCTCAAATTTCTACCAATATAAATTATATTTTACTTAGAATCTAATAAATAATAATTATTTATTTTTTATTAGAATTATGACCAAAGTGTTGATTGATAGTATGATAGAAAAACATGTATAGCTTTCAAACAATAAAACATTTTTTGAATCCAAAAAATGTGTCACATTCTATGCTTCACATACTATAGGATTAAAAAAATAAAAAGGAATTCCATTAAGTTTTGACCAATTTAAGGTGGTCAGACATACGAGTTTTTATATTTTTAAAAAGTTGTAATAAAAAATTCATAATTAATTATTTATTCGAAAAACAATTACAAAAAAATATGCATCACATCCGGACATAAGTCCTCTACTTATATCTAAAATTTTATAAAAAAATATTATGATTTTATTATGGTTAGGGTGGTTAGATAGACACCTACCTTTTTTTTTTCCCTGAAATTTTAGTCCTACTGCATTGAAATTTCAAATTTTCACCAAATAGTTTTTTTTTTACAAAAATTAACCTAGTAGTTTAGAAACTAAATTCAATTTTCCACAGATTCTATTCTTACATATTTTTGAAATAATATAGATAACTTATTCAAATTTTTATGTCAAGTTTCCCAACTCTGATTTTCTGAATTTTCATTGCCACTTAAGGACCTATTTTTTCCATGATGATCCTCCACATGCCCTTTTGATTTATCTTTTGACCCGTAGTATCCCTATTCAAGGTTTCCATGATCATTCCATATCATGGTGTGATTCAAATGACATAAATTAGAGAAAGGTCTATTGTTTGTGTGTCATGTTTGACGGTTCTTTACTCAATGGACCCAACAAGGTCATGTACCTTGTGATGTGTAGGGAACTAAAAAATATTCTTCTAATCATCAACTATTATCATCATATCATTAAAAAATATTTATCACATTAAATTTTTATTATTTATCATAATTTATGTATTAATTAATCAATTATTTAAATAATAGATATATTTTAATTAATGTGAGTTAATTATCCACTGTTTTTTTTATTCAAGGGGTAAGCGCTTTTGACTCAGAGCCATGAACGGGTAAGGTAAAAAGTGGAGGACCTTATACCCAATACAACCACTCAACAATACCACCCCAAAGGGATTTAAACCTTGGTGGCAAGAACAAAAACACCATCTTTAAACCATCACACCATGCCATTATTGATAGTTAATTATCCACTTTTAATAAATAAATATTTTTTCTAATTATTCTCACAAGTTAATTAATGTGATTTAATTATCCACCTTTTTTTTTTTATTCAAGGGGTAAACGCTTTTGACTTAGAGCCATGAATGGGTAAGGTCAAAAATAAAGGACCTCATCCCCAATACAACCACTTAACAATACCACCCCAACGGGATTTAAACCTTGGTGGCAAGAACAACAACACCATCTTTAAACCATCACACCATGCCAATATTGATAGTTAATTATCCACTTTTAATAAATAAATATTTTTTCTAATTATTCTCACAAGTTAACTCATGTTTCTAATTAGTAACTTTTTCTTCTCAATACCCATTTAATGAAATAATTCAATTCATTATTATCCTCCTAAGAGCTTGAAATGACAATATTTCATGTTGAATTAAGTTATCTTCTCCACCTCTTCAAATTGACCTCACAACCAATTTAATTTTCTCCTAGTCTTTGATCATATCTTAACCACTCATTTGATTTCTAAAAATTCAACAAATGTCTCATTCCATTTATCATTTCTATCAATATGTCTTTTATGTGAGATTGTTCTATCAAAATCCTATATTATTATGTTGTTGAATTGCTCTCAAATCCATGAACAAGTTGTTACAATGTACTCGATCTTGAGATTTAGAGTGGAAGTTAGATAATTAGAATTTCATTATTTATGATTTAACTATTTTTTAATTTATTTTTCATTTTTCATTGCAATCAAATAATATCCATTTTATACTTTTCCTAAGAAGAAATATATAAATATTGAATATATTTTGCTTCTATTTCTACAATAGAAGATATACACAATGAATATAGTCAGAGAAAAATGCAGATGTTCCCTTCTGGATATCCTGCAAGAGAAATCATCCATGTGGATTGCTTACAATTAATACATAAATATGATGAATACATCCTCTTATTTCCAGAAAAGATACAAAATGCAGAAAATTATGTAACTTTCCATTTGGGTACTCTCTGAATAATGTTGTCTATTCATTTCTAGGATACCCACATGGCTTGTTTCCCATCCATACATATTCAATGAATATAACTTACATTGTAATCTTAAACCATAGTTATTTTTACCAAAATATTCAAATGTTTCAATGTTTGAACCCACACAAAGCCACAGATTGCCATCTCTGCTGACATTGTCTTTACCATTGCTGCTATGGCAATTTGTAACATAGACATAAAGTAATGTGCTTCCATTGGTTTCAATTTTTTTCTTTGTTTTTAACTAAGAGGAATCGGTAGGTTAGATTCGACAATGGGGAGCTTTTGGATGATGTGCAGTGGACCCCAATAACCACTACATCACAAAAAAACTGCTACGAATAGAAGTCGAACCCACCACCTGAACTTGTAGGAAATAACAGGAGGCATACAAACACATCATAATGATAAATACTTAAATTATTAAAAAATTTAGACATATGCACCAAACCCAGAAATTTGTATTATATTGATTTTCAAAGACATATTTCAACACTACAGAGCTTCAGCTCTTCTCTTCTAGAATCCTGCTTCTTCTGAGAAAATATTCAACTTCTGATACAATGTATTTTTCCTCTGCTCTTGAGAGCCTTTTTCATGTCACCTTTTCTTTCAGACTTCATAGCACACCCCTAATACAAATACAAACATGTATATATAAAATATATCTAGCTGTCCGAAAAAACCTACATTAAAAATAATATTAAAGGCCATTAAGAAAGGCCAAGATGTTGTGCCGATAACATATTAAAACTATGTCCAATCGCATTTAAATAACATCCTTTCAAGCCAACGAGGAGCGCACAAACTACCACCACAGAAAAGACAAAAAGTCAAGCAAATTTGACAGCCACGCTACCGCCACAGTTTACGAGGAGACCATGGTGGCCGCGATAACCACGAGCACTACCGGAGAAAAGCTTACCACGCTACCGCCGCGGTTAAGAAACAGACCATGGTGGCCATGGTAACTGCGAGTACAACAAGGAAGGGGTTTACCGCGCTACTGCCACGATTAAGAAACAGATCGCAGTGGCCACGGTAACCACCAACAGCCAGAGGGAACGAGCTTACTGCACTACCACCATGGTTAAGAAACAGACCGCGGTGGCCATGGTAACCATCCATCGACGGACAATGAACTGCCAGACACAGACACCGCGCTAGTGCGAGGGGAGACAAGCAAGACCGCGGTGGTCACGGTAACCGCCAAGACCCAGTCAACAAGGTGAAGAATGAAGTCACAGCGATACTACGGGGAGCAAACAAATAGGCTATGGTATGGTGGTAAAACCGCCCAACTACGAGGGGCCAAAATTCAATGCCGAGGTAACGCGGTAAAATCAGAAGTTGGAATTATTTCCAACAGAATTGCCTAAAACAACCATCAAGACCGAATGAGTGATTACTTCAAAATAGTCATCCTGCATGGCATCCCGTACCTTGTAGCATCTCTTTAGAAGTTTTCGGTCTGAGTTGAGGTCTCTAGTAGACAAGGCGTTCCATTGTTTTCCTGTAACTCTCTTGATTTAAGGGTTCTTCCTCTTCATCCAACCTTTGCATGTGTTGGAAGGATCGATTGTTCATTATCAGAATCACCATCGTCTTTATGCGCCCATCGATGTCGCCACTGCAGACCATAGGGTGAAATGCCACACTCAGAAAACAAGAAAGATATAGTAAAATTCATTTCCCTCTCCTGGTCCCTATAAACAAATAGCCATAAATCATAGATGAAAATAGATTAAAATAAATATGCAAACTATAATTGAAGAATTGTGGAGAAACCCTTGTAGAAAGAAACTCCACACCCAAAAAGATCCAAGACTTATATTAATCCTTCAAATGAGTTACATCAATACAACTTCTCTGCACTAAATATATAAGCATGAGAGTAAACACAAATCAAGAATGGTTTTTAAAACCATTTAAGCATAAATCACAAAGAAAAGAAACTCCATTTTCAAACCTGTGATTTTATCTACTTTTTAATAATGTGCACATGCAGCTAAAAAATCTTTTTATCTTTTTTTCAGGCTCACATTTAACTTCCTCCTTTTCATGCTCTTTGTAATTTGACAATTAGAAATACTTTTCAAGTTGTCATAGTTGTATTTCACAACTATCATGAAAACTAAAAGATACAAATTGGCAATTAATAATTAAGAAACAAAGCATGCATTTTCTCAACAAAATCATAGTTAGAGTTTAGGTTCTCGTAAGCTATTTTTGAATTTAAATTGATTCACATTGTCCAGTGTATTCTTTATCAAGATCTTGCACTTAGTTCTTTTTTAATGCATTTGAGAGTTACTCAATCATATTGTCCATTTTGTATACAATTGGAGACTCTCAAGTATCTTTTCAGTTTTTCACTAGAGATTGAGAAACTTGGAATTGGATTCATGATGTTTTAGGGTTTATTTGGACATGTTCCATTTTTTTGGTATATGGTTTTGTTAGGGGATTGACCTTATCCCCCTTTCAAATATAATTAGATTTTTGGCATAGTTTAAAGGTGGTGATTCTTTCTATTATTTAAGAAAATAGAAATTTTGCTATTTCTTCATGATATTTTGCTAATCTTTATTTTTGTATTTACATTAAAGCTATGATTTATTCTAATGTCTTTATACATATTCAAGTACAAGATAACAAACTTATATTTGAAATGGTCCATTTGTAGGAAACTTCTTAAGGATACTCGTGAGATTGCAACTAGTTTACCAAACTAGACAATGATTCTCATTCTTATGGCTCTCAACCCCCAATAATCCTAGATAATACTTACTTGCAATTTGTTGTAGCCCTCATGATTTCCTTTTGCCTACTTTCATATCCATTGTTCTCTTGGTTGACCTAACTCTAGAAAGGTCCCTTTGTTGAATCTAGTCATTTATCTAGTACATGCTAAAAAATGTTGAGGATGCTCCCAAGAAGTTGCATTTACTAACTGAGAGCTAGTTGATGATAATTCTATTATTGATGATATATAGGAAATCATGATGATAAAAATCTCTTCCTATTGAAATTGCTTTCACTACTTTATTTTTTATGTTTTGTTTAGAATTGATTGTGTAACTTGTTATCATTTGAATTCAATCTCTTCTAAACTTTAGAATGTAACTTTTTATCCACTTTTTTTTATATTATATAATTATCTTTTAAATTAATAAAAAAATACATAGGCATAGTCAAAAAAACATGAAAATAGAAGGAAAGAGGTTATGTGGTAAGGACTAATGAATGAATTGTTATTATTATTTCAATAGTGTTAATCGATAAATAAAACAAAAGAGTTATAATAACACATGTACATCGCATCTTTAAGGATGCAAACAAATTTATTGGATTTATAACAACATTTGTTGTACATCATCAAACGATCATCAAACGAGCAAAAACCTCAAGGAAAAAAATCTTAATAACGTTTTCTACATATCTCTGACCTCCTTAATTCAGAGTTTAACAAACTGACTGATAATCTTCTAATTGAGAAACTATCTTCCAAAATTTATATGACTATAGAAGACGTTATGTGATAATCATGGAGCATAATCTTCTTAAAACAAGCTTTGGTCAAAATCCTCGAAACCCTTTTATTACATTTCTACACCATTGTCCATTGAATCAAATGTTTTGAGAACAATATTTTACAAAGAGAAAATAAAACCTCCAGTAGAACAACAATAAACTCCTTACACAAGCAGGGGGTGCTTATTAACAATATTTTACCATTGCAATATAATTTTTTGCATTCAAATACGCAGTGATATTTACATTACATAGGGTGGAGAGTCTAGTTCGATTGATTAAAAAAACTTGGGTGGAAGGTCTAGTTCAATTGATTAAAACATCTTGTTTCATAAAAAAGATCACCTAATCTCCCATATCTCTGTGATACTAAAGACGTGTGGCGTCAACTTTATGATTGAAATTTTTTTACGCAGAACTACCCCATTCCTGCAATCTTAAAAAAAAAAGATTTACATATACCTACACTGAGCAAGATTTTCGTGGGAACCTCAGTAAGCAAAGCTGGCTGCTATAAGATTATTCCAGTGGATGCTACCACTGCTTTCATTATCTCTCGCCCACGCAGTATGTTCTAAAGAAGCTCCCCTTATGTAAGTGTCCTGCATATCCTCAACAGTCCTAAGCAGATAGGAACACAATCTGCAAGCTAAAAGAGAAAATTGCTTGATCATTAACGTTAGGTTTCTGGAGGAGGAAGGCATGTATGCAACTGCAGAACACAACATATCTAACACACCCAACATCTTCAATGATATCTTCAAATCCATGACCTCTCTATGTTACTCCAAAGATATGAAATCCAACTTAGATTTCCTTACATGAAGGGCGCCATTTGAATATGAAGAGAGCTATCTGTGCATCTCAGTCAGGCCTGATAACCAAGATTGGTTTTGGATAAACCAGTTGTGATTTTTAGTATTACAAAAATCAAAATATTCGTTTTGTACTTTTGTCCATAGTCCAGTTTTTTCAATCTTTATGGGTTATATGTCAAGCTCAAGTGAAGCGATTTCTGCATGCGAAGTAATTAGCATTCTTCATTCTTAGCAAAATGAAGGCATCTGTCAATAAATCACCAACCCACTTCCCTTTTTTTCATAGTCCTTTTCTGGTGTACGTCAATTTTAATTTAATTTTCCATTTTACTTGGTTATACGTCAATCTCGAAGTATAGCATGATTCCACGAAGTGAAAAGCACCGACGAATTTCAGAGTACCATTGTTAGGATACATTGCTTTGGATAATGTAAAGGACTAGAAATACTATTAGGTTTGAATAGTTTTAATTTTGTATGTAGGCCAAAAGTCTTTTTACTGTTTGGTTTGTTATCATTCGTTTTACATTATTGTCTATTCAGTTTTCAGAATGTATCTTTGATCTTACTTATTAATTAATTGAAAATCAAAATACAACAGATTTTTATTTTCGATTAATTAATACATACAAACATTTTGTCACTTTCATGAAAGAGATAATATAAAAGTCAATTTAAATGAAAAGTTATATTAAATAACTCAATTAAATTATATATTGTTTAGGAGAATGTAAAAAATATATGTTCAGCCTAAAAATTTGACTCATATTTTATATGATATTGGAAGATCAATTAATTATGGTTGACAACATGGACCTACTGACCAAACTACCTTCTTTCATCTAGTAGTCAAGCGTTGTTCTAAGCCACCCAATGTCGTCTTATGTAAACCCACATTGTTGAACTATTCCAATTGTATATAATGAATGGGGTAGCTAACACCCCTTTACAATGTAGAATGAATTTAATGTTGTTTGATCTATAAATGAAACGTATGAGGTTGGCTTTAGCAGTTTTCAGATTTGTTGAGTTCTCCAGTGTGTAGTTTCATCTATATTTGTTTTATTTCCATCTATGTTTTTCCTTCATCCATCATCATGGTATCAGAGCTTCTTCTTGAATCTTGGGCAACATTTGTGATCATGTAGAGTGGATTTTTTGAATCTTGCAAGTTGAAATTTGGGTGAAGAAGAAAGAGGGAATGGATCCTATTGGGATTTCTTTGCCCATAGTTAAATTAAGAGAAAAAATATTATGATTGGGTATCTCATATAGAAATTGCTCTAACTCTTCAAAATTATTATGAGATTTTTACCGGTAACGAACAAAGACCAACAAGTTTTGGAAAAGATCAAGAAGATTGGGATAAAAGAGACAAAAGACAACAACATTAATCAATCTTACACATTTAGAGAAGTTTTTCCAAAAGTTCACAATGAAAGAAATGGAGTCAAAGTATGAGATATTTTGAAAAATACATATCAAAATTTAGGTGTTGTATAGATCGTATTTCTCACCACAAAGTTATATAATATTAAATTATCAAGTTCACAGGAGTTAGTTCCCCATAGATAAGTAAATTAAAGGAAAATAAAAATAGGCTTGCTTCTCTTGGAAAGAATGTAGATGATAAATATTTTGTGCAAATAATATTACAGTCTTTCGAGATCCTATCAATCATTCATAAGAGGACTAGATATTGCAGATAAGTTATAAAGTTAAATTTGAAGAGTTATGTGCTAAGCTAGTGGAAGAGGAAAAATTTCAAATTCAAGAAATAAAATCATTTAATGGTGAGTCTCAAGCATTTATAATGAAGGAAAAACATTATTACAAAAAGTCACAATCTATAATCAAACTAAAGAAAGGAATTGGAAGCATGAATATAAAAATGGTTCATCTAAGGATTATAATAAAAGCAAATGGAAATGTAATTATTGTGGTAAAATGGGTCAAAGGAAAATGAATGATACAAGAGAAATAGAAATACAAAAAATAAGACAAACAAGTTTACAAAATCTTTTGATTCCAAAAGAAATGTTTTATGTGTTGCACTTAAAAGACAATAATTCTTTTAAGGATGAATGGGTTATTGATTCTAGTGCTACACAACATATGTCTCACAATAAGGAACAATTTGAATCAATAAGTGAAAGCAATATAGAGAAGATATATTTGGGAAATAATAGTTCTTTAGAAGTTAAAGGGACTAGAAATGTTAAACTTGAGAATGGCATATTTAAAAATGTGAATCTAGTTCCTGACTTGACAAAAAATCTTCTTTTTGTATCTCAAATTGTAAGCCAAGGATATAAAATAGAGTTCTACAATGATTTTCTTTTTAATCAAGGATGTAAACAATAATTATGGAGTGATTGCAATTGGTAAAATAGAGAATGGATTATATAAATTTAAAGAATTTATTTCTAAAGGTGGAGATGAGTATATGTGTGTTATTGCCAAATATAATGATATGAGTAGGTTATGGCATGAGCGTATGGGACATATCAACTATCAAACTCTCAAGCATATGGAGAAACTATATATGGTGCATGGGCTTCCAAAAATCTCATCAAGTCACAAGGTGTGTGAAGGATGTGTTATGGGAAAACAACATGTGGAAAGTTTCCCACAAGGTAAATCATGGAGAGAAAAAACTCCTTTACATTTGGTTCATAGTGATGTAATGGGTCCTTTTAGAACACCATCACTTGCAGGATCAAGGTATGCCCTCACCTTTATTGATGATTATAATAGAAGAATTTGAGTATATTTTCTAAAAAGGAAGGATGAAGTGTTTGATAAGTTTAAAGAGTTTAAGGCATTGAGTGAAAGTCAAAGTGGAAGATCTTTAAAGATAATAAGAACAGATAGAGGTATGGAATATATATGAATAAATGTTTCATAGATTTTTTTAAACAACATGGTATATAAAGAAGGAATCAACTGTCTCCTACTCACCCCAACAAAATAGTGTTGCGGAAAGAAAATTAGAACTATAATAGAAATGACTAGATGCATGCTTTAGTCTAGAAATATAGAAGCTAAATTTTGGGCTGAAGCAATTTGTACTACAGTTTATATTTTGAATGGTACACCTACTAAGGAAATTTTGAATATAACACCAAAAGAGGCATGGAGTGGTAGAAAGCCTGCAAAATCTCATTTTAGAATCTTTGGTTGTAATGCATATGCCCACATTCCTGATGAAAAGAGGAATGAGCTTGAAAGTAAAATTGAGAAGTGCGTAATGGTTGGGTATAGTGATGAATCCAAAGGATATAGGTTATATAATCCTAAAAAAATGAAATTCATATCAAAATGAATGTATGGTTTGATGAAGAAATTGAAAGTAATCATTCTCCTACATTACCTTACTCTCCAATCTTGATTGAAGAAGATAAGTCTACTTATACTAATGATCAAAATCAAGGTGTGCAACCTCTACAAGAGGAGAAGGAACACACTTGTTGAAGAATCAAGTGAAAATGATGATGAAAACACACAAAAGACTAGAAGCATTCAAGAAATCTAACAAGAACGTCCTAGGAATATGTGTGCTAACTATGCTCTTATGACTAAGGTGATGCAAGTTGACACTCCAAGCACATATGAGGAAGCAAAGGGAAAATAAGAATGGGAAGTAGCAATGCAAGATTAATACAATTCTTTGATAAAAAATGGAACTTGGGAATTGAAAACTCTTCCAAAAGGTAAAAGTGTGTTTAGTTGCAAGTGGACCTACAAAAAAAGGTTTACATCAAATGGAGCGATTGAAAAACATAAGGCAAGGGTAGTGGCTAGAGGCTTCTCACAAAGAAAAGGTATTGATTATACTCAAACCTTTGCTCTAGTTGATAAAATGAGTTCAATTCATGCAATAGTTGCTCTAGCTACAAAATTTGGTTGGAAATTTTTTCAAATGGATGTAAAAAGTGTATTTCTACATTGTGATCTTAAGGAAGAGATTTACATGCAACCACCACCAGGATTTGTTAAAAGTGGTGAAGACCATCTTGTGTGTAGATTATAAAAATCAGTAAATGGTCTTAAGAAATATTGAAGGGCATGGTACTCCAAAATAAATGAGTACTTTATAGATTTAGAATTTAAAAGAAGTAAAGTTGATCCAGATGTGTCTATAAAACATAGTGATGATAAAGTTTTTATTATTCTATTAAATGTGGATGATTTTATTATTACAAGAGATCACACACATAATTTTAAAATAACCAAGGATCAACTCAAACAAGCTTTTAAAATAATTAATCTAGGGTTGATGCACACATTTTTGGGTGTGGAAGTATGGAAAGAAGAAGAAATTATCATGCTTTCTCAAACAAAATATGCCCTTGATGTATTGAATTTTTTTAATATGAGTGATTGTAAACCATATAATACACCATGTGAAGTTGGACTAAAATTAAGTGATAACTCTACATAGAAGAAGGTGGATGGAAAATTGTATAAACAATTAGTTGGGAGTCTTTTATATATCATGATAACTAGACCTGATATTGCATATGTGTTTGGTATTGTATCCAGATATATGGCAGATCCACATATGGAACACTGGATAGCAACTAAAATAATATTAAAATACATTAAGTGTAATTATCGGCTTGGCATTGAATAAAAATATGGAGAAGTGCCTACTTTAGTTGGATAGACAGATTTTGAATATGCATGTGACTTTGATGATAGAAAAACAACTTCAAGATACGTATTTCACCTTGGATCAGGACCAATTTCCCATAGTAGCAAGAAGTAATCAATAGTGTCACTATCATCAATAGAGGACGAATATATTGATTCATCAAATGCATCTCAAAAAGCATTGTGGCTTAGAAGACTACTTAAAGAAACACACCATCCACAAGATTCTTCAATTACAATTTTGTGATAATCAAAGCACTATTAAGCTAGCAAAAAATCTTGTATATCATGCCAAATCTAAGCATATAGAAGTGCATGATCATAATTATGTTCATGACTTGATTAAAATTTAGGTAATAGAGCTACAATTCTATAGAATAGAAGATCAAATCGTTCGCGTATTTACAAAAATATTGCCTATTGTAAAATTTATCAAACTTAGAGACTTGTTACAACTCAAGACAACTCCTATCCTCTCCAAATAAACATTGAATTATTGTAGCAAAGTGCAACAATAATTTGATAAAGGAGTTTGTAAAGAGGAATTTTCAGAAAAAGAATTAGAATATTTGATGGTCATCATTGTAGTAGTGATTAAGTGAATGTAAATGGGTACCTAACAAGGCTTTAGGTCGGGACCCATCTTTCTAGATTATGGAGGACATTTAGAATAATTAATTAATGGGGGTATGTTGGAAGATAAACTAATTATGGTTGTCTGCATAGACCTGCGAACCAAGCCACCTTCTTTCGTCCAGCAACCAAGCATCATTCTAAGCCACCCAACACTGCCTTATTTAGACCCATGTTGTTGAACTATTCCAACACCCCTCTAGAATGAATTTAATTTTGTTTGATCTATAAATGAAACGTATGAACCTGGCTTTAGCAATGCTCAGATTTGTTGAGTTCTCTAGTGTGTAGTTTCATATCCTTTTCATCTTTGTTTTTCCTTCATCCATCATCAGGGGATAATAGAGGAATCAATTTAAATAAAAAATTGGATTGAATAAATAAATCAAATTATTGTTTCTTTCTTTTGAAAAATAACTCTCAATTTAGTTACAATCTTAAGTGATTATTCTATATATTAATTTGATATGATGTGTCTAAAGTTTTAAATATAATTGAATTTCTTATTATAAAGTTAATTTACATTTAATTTCATTTCAAATTTCTAAAAATATCAACTAAATAAAATTATTTTTTGATTGCATTTCTTTTTGCTAAAATTTTAATCTATGTAATAAATTTAGTGTCCACTAAAGTACAACAATGTTTATTATAATTTACATATCCTACTATTTTGATGAGGTGTCCATGGAAAATATTACATTAAACAAATCTATAGGGTAAAAATTTCTTAGAACCTATCAATGAGAAAATACCAAAAAATTGCATTTGGTATTAAATAGAAAATTTTATTTGATTTGAAAATTAATTCCTGAGAAAATTAAAAAGACACAATCTTGACAATATGTAATTTTCTATAGGTCATGATTTTGAATGTGGGCATATGGATGTGAAAAAAACTAAGTTCCTTCATGGCAACTTGGAGGAAGAAACCTATATGTCATAGCCCAATAATTACATGGTATCTAAGATAAATAACATCTAGTTTGTAAGTTGAATAAGTCTTTGTATGGTTTGAAACACTCTTAGGATGTGGTACTAAAAGTTTGATGTCTTTATGTTAAGTTTGATATTTTTAAGATCAAAACTAGATTGAATTATATGTATTTCAATATTGATAATGGTCACATTTTTATTATTGCATTGTACATAGATGATACGATATTTTTGGGAATGTGATGTATGTGCTCCAGGGTTTGCTTGCAATGTACTAAGAGACCTAGCTTGTCTCTTCTAGGAACCTAGTCTCCTCTAGGTCCTGATTGGCTTAGATGATTAACTAAGTCCAACCTTAACTCCGTTCCAAGAGTTTTATCCCTTGTGCTTCACCTCGGAGGACTAACACCATGTGATAAGTTCAATTCTCTTCTTCACTTAGAAGGTTCTAAGTGCCTTCTTCTCCAAAACCTCATTCTCCATCACTCTTAGTTTCAGGGGTGCCTATCTTTTTTATTACCATCATAACTTTTCCAATTTGATCCATTGTAGAAGGTTCTTCCATCCTCTTCTTACCAAGTTCAAGATTTCTCCATTTGAAGACCTCAAACAGGCCTAATCCTTATGGTCTTTACCAGTCCCTTTTTGTTATTTCTTGCAAATTTTTCCCAAAGAACTTACAAAACTAAAGGCATATCCTGATACCCTTTTGGAAGTTTTAAATGGTTCAATGGATGTTAGGGCCTGACTACACTAGTTTCCTATAACCTAGGTTAAGTAGGGTTTGTAAGGCCTAATTTCTAGGAATTCACTAGTTTCCTTATTCCAACCTTACTCTAATGAATTGTTAAGATCCCAATCATTCTGTCATACCAAGAACTATTCTTGCCTCACCTAGAACCATACTTATCCCATACTGTACTTTACTCCCCTGCAAGAAACCCTCAATGTTTCTCTTCTAGATCTCTAATCGGGCTCTACCTGCTTGCCTAGAGATTAGTGATTAAGAGAAGCTTCTCCATTTTTTCATGCTTCCTAACTCTAACACTATATACCCTAATGAATACCCTAACATTCCCACCTATCCTTAGGTGTTTCCCAAGGTTAGACTTCATGGGGGAGCCATGAAAGCACCAACTAGTCAGGACAGGACCAACATGAGCTCTAAATCAAAACAACTTAACTAACACAATGTATCTACTTTAAACAACTTTCCTATCAAATGAAATACTCTAAGATAATACTATAGAACACAGTACCAACACTAAATTAATGCATTTGATTCATCTAGTATCACTGTCACTCAATATCACTCGGTACTAACACAAAAACACAGTATTTGCAGAACTCTTATTTTCCTCATTCACCAAACTTGATTACAAAAACTACTAACTCATTATGTGTACTCTCTACCCATGATATTCGAGTCTTAGGTCATATTAGATTCCCACTCCATGATTCTAGGCTAGTTGGTCAAACTCCTTCACTTCCTATTCCCAAGGGAATCCAAAGGCAACCGGATTGCATGCAACAACCTATGCAAACTGCCTTATAACATTTGGCATCTTCCTTCATGCCTTGATCCTATTTCTTAGGACCACCATTCCCTCAAGATCTCGAGGAACCAACACATTAAATGGCCTGAAGGAATCTTTACAACCACTTTAAGTGTTTAGAACAACTTAAAGACACTAATCTCCCCTAGACAACAAATAAACATAAACTACTAACAAAGGCAAAATGTGACCTTAGTCCTAATGACTAATTCAGCTAGCCCAAACAAGAAAAAGACCATTTAAGGTCTAAATAAAACATACTCAAACTCCCTGACTTGGCAAAGGTCAGATACAAGCCAAAAATGACAAAACATGGAGGTTAGCCTAGGTGCTCCTGCACCATCCTCCCCAAAATAGAAAGTTCAATCCACCCTTGGATTGATGAGGCTTGGATCAATCCCCATCTTCTTGAACTCTGCTTCCTTTATCCACACTGCATCGGCATCAGCTTGACCATGCCTCTTGATCAGATGTTCCTTGTACTCTTTGGTTCTAGTCCTCTTGTAGACTCTGGTATCCAATATACTGTCAGCTTGTTGGACTGTATCCGAGGGAAGTCTGAGCTCTTCCACATCATGGATGACTTAATCGGGGCTTTGATCCATGTCTGGTGGTGGTCCTCTGTAATGAACCAAGTCTGCTATGTTAAAAATAGGTGACAGTCCACTGTCTTCCGGTAGCTCCAATCTAAATGCATTGTTCCCATACTTTTCCAAGATAGGACAGGGACCTGTCCTTTTCATCTACAACTTGTGAGGGACTCCCTTCAGTAGTCTAGATTTATTGAGATGTATCATCACTAGTCTCCCACGTTAAACTGAACTTCTCTTCTATGCTCATCCACTTTGGCCTTATGCTTCATGATGTTTTCTATCAATGTCTTCCTCACTGTGTCATGCATCTCTTGCATTGCATAGGAAAAGTAATTAGCATATCCACTTCCTTTCACTCCATCCTTCAAGTCTCTCAACTCATACACTCCTCTAGGATGAAGGCCATACACAATATCAAAGGGACTCTTCACTGTGGATCAGTTTATAGTATCATTATAGGCATATTCAGCTTGCCCAATCAACTGATCCCATTGTTGCCCATACTCCTTCGTCAAACACCTTAATAGATTTCCAAGGCTCCTATTAACAACCTCGGTCTGACCATCAGTTTGGGGATGGTAGGCTGATCCAAAGGACAAGTTGGTGCCTAACCTTTGCCAAAGGGTCTTCCAAAAGTGACTCATAAATTTAGTGTCTCTATCTTATACAATGCTGATAGGTAACCCATGGATTCTTACTATCTCCTTGAAGAGAAGAGAGGCTATTTGGCTGGCATCATTGGTTGTCTTACATGGCACAAAGTGAGCCATCTTGTTGAATCTGTCTTTAACTATATAAACACTATCCATGCCTTGTCCTGTCTTGGGTAATCCAACTACAAAATCCATACTCAAGCATTCCCATGGCCTAGTAGGAATAGGTAGTGGTTGGTAAATTCTTGCATTAGAAGAAGTGCCCTTGGCCTTTTGACATACTACACAACTTTTCACATACCTCCTAACATCAAGATTCATCTTAGGCCAAAAATAGAACCTTTGAACAAGTTCTTGAGTCTTAGTGATCCCAAAGTGACCACTCAAAGCACCATTATGCTTTTCTTGTATCAAGTTCTCTCTAATGGAACCTCTACGAACACATAATTGATTTCCTTTAAATAATAGATCACTTTGCAAAGTATACTCAACATATTTACTATGAAAATGGTTCTTGTATTCAACACATACCTTGTAAATGTCTGCAAAATCTTCATCATCTGCATATAGATCCTTGAAGTGATCTATTCCCATGCTCTTCAACTGAATTTCCTGAATTGTGAGAGCTCTCCTTGACAATGCATCTGCAACTTTGTTGAGAACACCTTTCTTGTGCTTGATATTGAAGGTGTAAGCTTGTAGACACTCAACCCACTTCATGTGTTTGTGGCTCAACTTTTCTTGTGAATTCAGGAAGCTAAGTGCTTGATTGTCTAAATATACAATGAATTCTTTGGGAAGCAAGTAGTGCCTCCACTTCCTTAGAGCTTGAACCAATGCATACAGCTCAAGATCATAAGAAGAGTACTTCTTTTTGGCTTCACTCAACTTTTTAGAATGAAAAGCCACTGGTCTGCCCTCTTGGCTTAGAACAACTCCAATTGCCACATTACTAGCATCACACTCAATAGTGAAAAGCTTCTGAAAACTTGGCAACACCAAAACAGGTTGGGTAGATATCCTTTCCTTCAGCAACTCAAAGCTCTTGTTAGCATGCTCATTCCATACAAATTTGGTCTTCATGCCTCCCTTAATAGTATCCAACATAGGAGCACAAATTGCACTAAAATGCCTTATGAATTTCCTATAATATTGTGCAAGACCATGAAAACTTCTTACCTCAATTGCTGTCCTTGGAGTAGGCCAATTCATAATAGCCTCCACTTTGCTTTCATCCATTTGTAGATTTCCCTGAGATAGCACAAACCCAAGGTACACCAGCTCTGTCTTGATGAACTCACACCTCTCCAAGTTGATCATCAACTCCTCTTCCTGTAGCTTCTTGAAAACCAACTCTAGGTGTTTGAGATGTTCTTCTCTTGTTTTTCTATAGATCAGTATATCATCAAGATATACCACTACAAATTTTCCAATGTAGTCTTTGAGGACTTCATTCATGAGCCTCATGAATGTGGAGGGGGCATTAGACAATCCAAATGGCATTAAAAGCCACTCATATAGACCCTCATTAGTTTTGAAGGCTATTTCCCACTCATCTCCCTCATGTATCCTTATTTGGTGATAGCCACTCTTCAAGTCTATCTTGCTATAGTACTTAGCTCCACCTAGACAATCCATTAGGTCTTCAATACTAGGGATAGGGAACCTATACCTTATGGTTATCCTATTAATGGCCCTTGAATCAGTACAAAGCCTCCAATCTCCTCCTTTCTTAGGTGCTAGGATAGTGGGTACGACACATGGACTAATACTCTTTTTAATGAGACCTTGGTTTAGAAGTTCGTGTATTTGCCTAGCAATTTCCTCATTTTGTAAGCTGCCTTATTGGGAAGGGTAGCTCCTGGAATAAGGTCTATCCTATGACTTATGGCTCTTTTAGGGGGTAAGGTTGCTGGTTGTCCATCACTCACTACACCTTGGTAAGTCTACAACATGTCTTGAATCTCCCTTGGTAACTCTGTCTTCTTGGTCACCTTGCCTTCATCTCCCTCTCTTGGTCTTAGCACCAATGCATAACCAATTCCTTCACCTTCTTCCAAAGCTTCTAAGAACTCCTTTTCACTCACCACAAGAACATTTGAACCTGATGTCTTCACCTCAGCATCTTCTAACAGTGACTGAATTTTGAAAGTCACATTGTCCTTCTTGAAAGAATAGGAATTCTTTCCTCCATCATGTATGGCTTGACGGTCAAATTGCCATGGTCTACCTAGGAGCAAGTGACATGCATCTATAGGTAGCACATCACACAAGACTTTGTATTTATACCTCCCAATAGAGAACTCCACCCATGCTTGTTCATTCACTCACACATGTTGGCCTTTATTGAGCCAAGTGACCTTGTAAGGATTGGTGTGGGGTATCCTTGTCAGCTTTAGCTTGCTGACTGCTTCCTCTGACACAATATTGTCAGTAGAGCCTGATTCAATGATGACTCCACATACCTTCCCCATTATCTTGCACTTTATCCTAAATAAAGACCTCCTTTGGCTTGGCTCCTCCTTCACCGGATCCTTGATCAAAGTTCTCCACATCATAAGGTTCTCACCTTCCTCAGAATTTAATGGAATCTCAGAATGTTTGTCTGCAGCATTTGTCTCCTCATGAACTAGATTAGTTCTCTTGTCACCACCATGTGAAGAACCACCTTTCTCTAGACATCTATAGGCCGGGTGCCCCATTTGGTTGCAATGGTAACATTTCATGTTGGCAAAGTAGTTGCCTCTTCCTCCTTGTCCACCATTTCTTCCTCTAGAGTTAGAGTTATAACTCCTTCCTCTACCACCTCTACTTGAGCTTCCTTCTTGCTGCTCACTGGTTTTTATGTCTCCTTGAGTTTTTGTTTCAGAACTTCTTCCACCATAGCCACCTCTTTGTCCTCTACTATCTTTTCCTTTACCTCTACTTTTGGAGGTTTGCTCTTGCTTCCTTTTACTTTTCTCTTCTATCTTCAAGGCCATTTGATAGCATTGGTGAATGGTTTTGAAGTTCACTAAACTCATGTCTTCTTGAATAGACCATTTGAGACCATTCAAATACCTTGCAAGCTTAATGCTCTCATCTTCTACTACCCTTGATCTTAAACATAGCTTTTGAAACTCCTCGGTGTAGGATTCGACATCTAGATCTTTTTGTCTTAGATTGTGTCTCCTTCTATGCAACTGAACTTCATAGTCATTAGGAAGGTAGGTCTACTTCACTTTGTTTACCATACCTTTCCAAGTAACTATAGGACCTTTTCCATCCTTCTCTCTTTCATTTTACAGAAACTTCCACCAAGTAAGAGTTGAACCTCTTAGTCTAGACCTAGCCACCGTAACTTTTTGTGCCTCTAAGATACCATCACACTCAAAATGGTTCTCAATGCTGTCTATCCAATCCACAACTGAATCTAGATCCATTTGTCCACCAAATAGTGGCACACCTTCCAAAGCTTTGCCAATCAATGCTTTTAGTGCCTTTAAGAAAGGTTCTTCAGGAATCACAGGGTCAGGGGTTGGAGCTTCCTTCTCCAACTCTATTTCCTTTTCCCTTGCTTCTTATTCTTCCTTCTGATCTACTTTGTCTTTTACTCTATCTGCTGTTTCTTGGACTTCATCCAAAAGTTGCTCCATTCGAGCCAACCTTTCCCTTAGGGACTTGTTGTCCTCTTCTTGTTCCTCTACCTTCTTGGCTAATTCAGCATTAGTCACCATGGTTGTGCCTCTCTCTTGTGTATTCTCTCCTACTGATTCAGTAGGCTGCAACATCCACCAAAAACTTGATCAATTGAAGCTCTGATACCAATATGATGTATGTGCTCTAGGGTTTGCTTGCACTGTACTAAGAGACCTAGCTTGTCTCTTCTAGGAACCTAGTCTCCTCTAGGTCCTGATTGGCTTAGATGATTAACTAAGTCCAACCTTAACTTTTTTCCAAGAGTTCTATCCCTTGTGCTTCACCTTGGAGGACTAACACCATGTGATAAGTTCAATTCTCTTCTTCACTTAGAAGGTTCTAAGTGCCTTCTTCTCCAAAACCTCATTCTCCATCACTCTTCATTGTAGGGGTGCCTATCCTTTTGATTACCTTCATAACTTTTCCAATTTGATCCATTGTAGAAGGTTCTTCCATCCTCTTCTTACCGAGTTCAAGATTTCTCCATTTCAAGACCTCAAACAGGCCTAATCCTTGTGGTCTTTACCAGTCCCTTTTTGTTATTTCTTGCAAATTTTTCCCAAAGAACTTACAAAACTAAAGGCATATCCTGATACCCTTTTGGAAGTTTTAAATGGTTCAATGGATGTTAGGGCCTGACTATCTCCGTACACTAGTTTCCTATAACCTAGGTTAAGTAGGGTTTGTAGGGCCTAATTTCTAGGAATTCACTAGTTTCCTTGTTCCGACCTTACTCTAATGAATTGTTAAGATCCCAATCATTCTCTCATACCAAGAACTATTCCTACCTCACCTAGAACCGTACTTATCTCGTACTGTACTTCACTCCCCTGTAAGAAACCCTCAATGTTTCTCTTCTAGATCTCTAACCGGGCTCTACCTGCTCGCCTAGAGATTAGTGATTAGGAGAAGCTTCTCCATTCTGTCATGCTTCCTAACTCTAACACTATATATAATAATGACTCCCCTAACATTCACACCTATCCTTAGGTGTTTCCCAAGGTTAGACTTCATGGGGGAGCCATGAAAGCACCGACTGGTTAGGACAAGACCAACAGGAGCTCTAAATCAAAACAACTTAACTAACACAATGTATCTACTTTAAACAACTTTCCTATCAAATGAAATACTCTAAGATAATACTACAGAACATAGTACCAACACTAAATCAATGCATTTGATTCATCTACTATCACTGTCACTCAATATCACTCAGTACTAACACAAAAACATAGTATTTGTAGAACTCTTATTTTCTTCATTCACCAAACTTGATTACAAACACTACTAACTCATTCTGTCTACTCTCTAGCCATGAGATTCAAGTCTTGGGTCATATTAGATGCCCACTCCATGGTTCTGGGCTATTTGGTCGAACTCCTCCACTTCCTATTCCCAAGGGAATCCAAAGGCAACCAGATTGCATGCGACAACCTATGCAAACTGCCTTATAACATTTGGCATCTTCCTTCATTCCTTGATCCTATTTCTTAGGACCACCATTCCCTCAAGATCTCAAGGAACCAACACATTAAATGGACTTAAGGCATCTTTACAACCACTTTAAGGGTTTAGAACAACTTAAAGACACTAATCTCCCCTAGACAACAAATAAACATAAACTACTAACAAAGGCAAAATGTGACCTTAGTCCTAATGACTAATTCACCTAGCCCAAACAAAAATGAGACCATTTAAGGTCTAAAGAAAACATACTCAAACTCCCTGACTTGGCTAAGGTCAGATACAAGCCAAAAATGACAAAACATGGAGGTTAGCCTAGGTGCTCCTACACCACAATGGTAAAAGTTCGATTTTAAATTTCAAGTATCAATTGTTAGAATAGATTGAAATGAACGATCATGGTGTAACTAGGTATATCCTAGGGACTACTAAGTAGTTTATGTTTCTATTTCTATTTTTTGCAAGTGTATGTAAGTACATTGTTTACTTTAATAAATTGAGTAGGCTTTTGGAGTGTGGTATTTTCTCTTGAAAGGGTTTTCCTCACATATATCTTGTGTTGTGAGAAATTATTTATGTGATGTTTGTTACCAATTTTTCACCTACAACTCAAATTGGTAGAGCTGAAACAACTTATGTTCATTTTAAGGTGAAAGATTTTAGTTTTATTTCTTATTTCCTTAAACCATTGCATTTTTTGGAGATTTAAAGGAAAAATTCGATTTTATTGTGCTATTGTGTTTTCAAGGATAAAGAGAATTCAGTTTTCCATTTAGTGATTACAACATAAAAGAGAAAAAATATTTCTTTCATTCATCGTGCAATGGTTCATATGCTTTACAATGTTTTTATACATTTTATAAGAGTGATACATATAAAATTGAACAAGATTGCATAAAATGGTGTTTTCATATTCATTGGAAAGAAAAGAGAGAGAGAAAATGTTCCACACAAGCCATGGGAGTAGCTGAACCAATTCATCATAATAAATGAGCTATACAACTCAAGATGAAGAAAGGGAAAACAAACATATAATGCAAAAAATATCCATCATTGTCTGGTTTAGGTTTTCATTTGGTCTTCGTTGTAGCTGCTCCTGCTTGCTAGCAATCTTGAGTGATCATGTATCATGAAAAGAAGAGCAGTTAGAGCTCTAGATATGAATTTCACTATGTGCTCTATCAACAAAAATATAGTGCATTTCTTATAATGCATTGAATCGGTGAATAAACATCAAAAGTGTGCAAGAGAGCTTGGAAAAGGAAATATAACAAGAACATTGAGTTTCATTGTTTTTAATCTAACATGCTTGTTCATTGTGCAAGTATAGGATAAATCATGTTGTTGACCTATTTCAAAAGACATAATAGGATGTGGTGCAAAAATGGGCTCCCAAAAGGGTTGAGCCAAACATGTTGCCCCTTAACATTCAAGAGGGTTCGAGAAAGGAAAAAAATTCACAATGCTCAAATTGAAATATCCAACTGAAGGAGAACTTCACAAAGTAATACAAGATAAGTTGATTCATTTCCCATTCATGACAATAAGATTTAGAAATGAAAGTGAAAATGAACATCAGAAATGAGCAAGGAATCTTTCTTGAATGCTCAAAAATATGTAGAACATAAATTAATTACACTATCTTTCATTAGATATTTATGTTTGCATATAAATATGTCATGTACAGGTTTAGTTACAACATTATATGTTGTCATGTTTCATAAATTATATGTTGTTCACATTGATGGGGCATCAAGTAGTTCATCGCCTCAAATTGTGATAGTGAGTAGGCATACATAATTCAAGTCCACAATCAAAAACAACAACTAAAATAGTCAGAGAAGCCTCAAGACTTCATCAAAAAAGTGTCACATATTTCAAAACCTTCTATGAGTGTGCAAGTTTGGATAAGAAATGGCAATTTTGCATATGGAACAACATCATGGAAGCTAAATGGAATACAAAATTCAAGTCTTCTTTCAACATTATGACATCACATTTGTCACAAAAAGCTTCATTACATTGGTTTATGCTCACAAAAATACAATATCCGAAAGTGAAGGAAAGAGCAATGTTGAGCTTTGAAAAGTTTTGAAAGAGGAAATGCAAACAGAGAAATACCCAATATGTGATTTAAGGAGAAAATTCATAATGTAACAAAGCTTCAATTCTGAAAACAAGTAAAATGAAATTATAGTTACATATGTATCAAAAGGAAATAGAACCATGTTTTTCTTAAGAATTGTGAACCATATCATCTCCATTTTTGTCTTGTTCAAATAAAAATGAACATACAAAAGAATAGTGCAATTGTCTTGTGAAGTGGGTTCTAAAAAATGAAAATATAAAAACCTTGCAAGAAAAGAGTATGGTTTCTATCTATGGAAAAATACAAATGCAATGGTCGAATCATGAAGTGTCTATTTAAACATAGCTGCATAGAAATATTTCTTATATTCATAAGAGAATAATGAAACCCTAAGTTACATCAAGCAAATGGGAAAACCCAATTTTGTGCTCTCATGGTCATAGCCTGAGAGAAGTATTTTTCTCACATATATCAATACCTACTTGGGGTTTTCTTTAGAATCATAGGTGTAGAAGGAAATAAGAGGATTCAAGATTATGAAACCTTTGAAACAACTGAGAAGATACCCAAAAATGCAAGACTAGTCATGGCCATGAAAGGCTTGGAAACCTAGAAAATAGTAAACAAAATGAGTGAAGTTCTTCCTCTCACAAGTCTTATTGTTTTTCTATCATGCAGTCAAGCTCAAATCGAGCCATCTTTTACACAACGAATAATAAATTTAAGGTGAGGTCATGGCCTATAGTGGAGAGTATATTCAAAAAAATTCATAGTATTCTCACAGAATAATTCATTCATACTCAACTTGAGTTTTATCAAACAAGGAATGAAGAAAATATAGAGATTAGAATGATGGAGCCTTACCTTTAGGTGTTTTTGAAGAAATGCATGAAAGGTCGCAATATTTTCCCAAATTTATTCTCTCAAAAGCACAAACCAAGTTCTTCAATGGCAAACAAGAACAAAGTATATCAACAAGAATTACAAACATAAGAAAAAAACATTAGAAAATCTTATCATGGTCATGACTTTGAGGCCCAAAGATGCTTCAAAATGGAGTTAGAAATGCATCAGATTGATAGGAAAACAACTTACCATTCATATTTTTGAATCAGATAGAGGAGAATCAACATGGAAGTATAGAAAATGTTTAATTTTTGGAGCTCGAACCCTAGTTTCCATAGTGGTTGAGTGCAAAGCTCTTTCTTTCCAAAAGTTGGTCGATGAAAATGATGAGAAAAATTAGGGATTCAACTTAGTTTTCTTTTAGGGTTTTTTCCCTAATTCGAACTTAGGGCCTTTTATCACATTTTATTTTAAAATCAAAGTTTCCCTTTAATTCCTCTATGATATTTTATTTTACATTTGCATATGATAGCTTTCATGCCTAGGTTATTCCTTAGTGCATTTTTATGATTTTGAGAAATCATATAGTTTTGATGCCTTAAGGGAATTTCATAACATTTGGAGGGGAAAATAAAATATTTATTATTCCTTAGGAGTCGTTTAATTTTTATTAGAAAAATCAAATATCAAGGCCTTGGGGAATATTTTATTTTTGCAAAAAGAAATCATGAAGACTTCATGCCTTAGTTTCCTTATAATTTTGGAGAAAATCAAATGCCTAGGTGAAGATACATTGCACTTGGAAAAATCAAAGAATAAATCATATATTTTTTCTTGATTTTATGAAAAATCAAATCAAAATAAAATTGAGTGTTTTT
This sequence comes from Sequoiadendron giganteum, assembly GCA_007115665.2. Lineage (NCBI taxonomy): Eukaryota > Viridiplantae > Streptophyta > Pinopsida > Cupressales > Cupressaceae > Sequoiadendron > Sequoiadendron giganteum. The sequence goes on from CM021104.1 coordinate 28,121,684, forward strand.
GTAAAAATAAAAGTTGCAAGATATTGTAAAATGATATTAAGATAATATTTCTATAGATTATCTTAATATCTGTTATTTCTAAATATGTTTTGGTAAAAGAAATGTAGGTAGAGATTTTTATTTTGAGTTTAAGTTTTGGGCGAATTGGAAAAAGAAGTAGTGAGACTGAGATTTCTTTTTCAATTTCCAATCAGTTGAGCTTTATATTTTTGGTTTGACATGCTTTGTAGAGAATCTTGCCAACTTTTTCAGTCACTTTGAATCAATTTTGGGCCCTATTTTTTAGGATTTTCATGGGAGCTCCAAAATGAGTAGAGGTTGCTATCTTGGAGAGCTTTTTGGCTCAAATTTTTCTATTCTCATTATTGGAGATACTTGGGAGATATAAGTTAGAGAAAATTTGGAATTTTATTAGTTCAAATTATTGTTTCTTGCTCTCCTACTGAATTTAGAGAGTCTTGTAAATATTTCTTGTACTCATATTTTGGGCTTAATACTCCTTCGTTTCTAATAAAAAATAGAGCTTTCCTTCTCATTTTTCTTGTCTCATATTTACAGTTTCAATTTGATTTTAATTGTCATTCAAAATACAAAATCATTTTAGTGTCTTGTTATTGTAAAATTATGTGCAAGAGTCTCATATAATTCAAATTGTATTTTGTGATCAACTTAGTGAACCTTCATACAAATCACTATTGGATTGTATGTTTTATGGTGAGATTGTGAGAGTTGAAGTTTTAGAGCGATTGTTGAGAGTGAAATTTATCAAAATCTTTTGAAATTTTTGGTGAACCATATTTAGGTTTTAGGATTCCTTTTCAGTTCTCCTCCTAACCCTTTCTTAGAAGGTCTTTTAGATTAGGTGATTTTCTAGGGGAATCAACTGACTCTGGATATTCACTCTCACTATAGATTACCCACAATTTGAGAGTGTTTACATGTTGCAACAGGATAGCTAAGGTTTATTTTGGCTAAGGGTGAAATCTTGATTGCCAAAAATTTTGTTTTCTATATTTCTTGTATTGTGCATCTTCTTCATAGTAACTATTTAATGGTTTTAAAATTTTGCATAATATTTTCTTTGTAAACCAATGTAGAAGTGAAACAAATATCCTAGATCTAACTAGTAAATTAATCAAATCAATATTTTATTGCCTTAATATTATAACTCAAACCATAAGGGTGTCAATATTGGCTAATAGTTAGATGTAGAGAAAATATACCTCAGGCTTAGATCTTTTCTTAATAATAAAATTGATTAAATTATGAATTTATTGACATAATTTATTATGAAAAGCTAATCTAAAAACACAATATTCACATAGAAAAATCTAAAAAATCATGGAATTATGAAAAATATGAGAAGGGTATATATTTGTGCACCTATCATAAAATATGAGCCTAAATTGAGTGTTCAATGGTGAGCTTGAAATTTCATGGAATTATGACAGATCTGAGAAGGGTTATTTAAGAAGTATGATTCCTAATATGTAAAAATCTAGTCTAAAACTCACAAGTTTTCATTTCCTTTTCCTACCTTGGAACCTATTGTGTTTAGATCTAAACTTTCAAAATCATGAAAAAGGGAAAGGGGTGGCTATAGAGGATTTTTCCTCAATCAAACCCTCGCTTTGGTATTTCTACCTTCACAATAGTTAATTTGTTGATGGATAAAGTTTGTGCTCTAAATTTTAGGTGTTTATAAGGTTATAACAAGCTAAAAAATATAAAATAAATGATGAAACCCTACTCAAGTGTGTTGGAGAAGGATTTATAAATACGTAATATCAACCCAAGATAAATTCAAATACTCAAGAGAAAATCAAAATACATAAATACCTTACTTAGAACAACAAGGAGATCAAATTATACAGATGAGAACATGATGAAAACAAGTCATTAGGTTCTTGAAAGAATATAAACCTATCTCAAGACCCTATATTACATATTTTTCTTTCATTGGCATCAAACTCAAATCACTGTGCAAAAATTTACTAAATCTAAAAATTGCTTGTAATTTTGAAAAATAGGATATGAATTTTGGTAGAGCTTAATTTTTGTTGTGATTGTCTTCTTTTTGAAATAATAGTTCAATTTTATACAATGGAACATAGAAATAAATTATGGGATAGGCCAACACATTTAATTTAAATTTTTTGAGATTAATTTAGAGTCAAATTGGAAAATTGAATTCACATCACACAAATCAAAGATTGGCATAAACTAAATATCAAAATTATTAAGAAAATTGCCTATTCTAGGGAAACCTCACCCTTGATTATTTTTTTTGCACATATTAAAGTTTGATCCTTGAATTTAGGATCTTCTTAATCATGAATCCTCCAAAAAATTAGTGTTTTCCAAGGTTAAAATAATGAAATGTGATTGGGTATTATTGACATGTTCTCTTGAGTTGAAGGTTAAAATAATTGTTTCATTTTCGTGCTTCAACTACTCGTCGAATTTCTTATGTCTTTCTCTAAAATTATTGATCTACTCTCTTAATTTTTTGATACATTTAATCTGCTTCTTTGACATTTTCTTTCAGATCTCCATTTTCACCTTCAATTCTTTCCATATTTTCAAGAGCTATTTTGAGCTCTCCATTCATGTCAGCCATGCACTCTTTCTTTTTAAAAACAAAAACAAGTATCTCTTTTAAAGGAGTGGGAAATCATCTAACATCCATGTGTTTAACCTCTAAGATCTTCCCCAAGCAATTAAGCTTCTTCTCAATCTACTCTCTTAATTTTTTAACATTTTCATCTGCTTCTTTGATACCAAGTTTTTAACACCCAGAATACTAAGAGGGGGGGTGAATGAGAATTATCTTAAACCACTCAAACACTTAAGAATTCATTCCACATAGGATATTCAATTTATAAAAGGAAAGGAAAGCATACAAACAACCATCAACATCACATAACACATGAATACCAATTTTTTACATGGAAAACCTAAAATAGGAAAAACCTCAATGAGTATTAGCTCATAATATATTATAACTAGTTATAGTATATTACAAAAGTTCTCACTACAGGTGGATTCACTGTCCATTGAAAGAAGAAAATATAAAAGAGATTTTGGCACATAGCCAAGATTGAACTGTCACAATTGTATCTAGCATATATGCATGAATTGTAGTTCCATTGAAGCAAAAAATAAAAACTTTACACACTTCATACTAATGTTCTCTAACACTCTACTCTTCTATGCATTTTACATATACTCATACAATTCACATCAATTTTACATAAAATCACACCTCTATATCAAAAACACAGAAAATCATCTTACATATATCTGATTCATCCACATACCTATAACATCAATTAGGTCGGCCTAATTAGAGGTATCATATGAATTATACCTTATCGGCTCAATATACATACATACACACTTCACGCCAAGATCCAGCTATATATATTTAAAAAACTCGGCTATACATGAAATAGGTTATTATAGACTCATAATAGTTCCCACATAAAGGATTAGTAATTATTCAAAATTTGTAACATACAAAAATTATTAGGCTAACACTAGTAATGACTTAACAAAAGAGTCTACCAAATATTCATAAAAAAATATACATGTGGACCCCCAAAGTCTATACAATTTGGAATACACACTCTACTAACACCTGTCAACATCTCAAGAAAACTACAAATCTAGATTTCAATCTATGGAGAAGTGCACATTCACCAAAACATATGCCCTGAATTGGAAAACAAATGTTATTATCATATTGGTATACTATTACTCATAACTTCAACACTAGGATCCAAAACAATATAAAATTCTAGAATTAGATACATCTATCATCCAACAAAATATATCAAAAACAAATAGAAAGATCTTATATAGTGGACCAATATGGACCCAAAAATTAGATGTCATGTACACATAATTACTTGTATTAACATAGTTAATTTTCCCTTCATCTATCTTCATTGAATCAAACCTTCTTGCAAATGCCCCCTGGATTACCATCTTTAAACATTTTCAAGTTGTACAAATTGATCTACATAATGGTGTTCTATACTAGAATACAATCTCAACATTAATGAAAATACAATAATGCAATGCACTTATCCCTCATGCTCATGTTTCCAACAAATGCATCAATGAAAAACTCCTTATTCTTCCAACAAACATCGCCTAGATCACCAAATCACTAGATAGGATCTTTATGAGACACCATATGCCTTAGTGGGACTCCTCTAAGGGGTAGAAAGCATGGTGGGAGTTGTATGAATACTCTCTCCATGCTCATGGAACTAGATTCCTCTTGTGGATGATGGAAGTGCTCAGGTGATGCGAGGATGAGATGTACATCTCTCCTCAAGGGCATCTTTTTCCTCTACTAGCTCCTCATGATCCTCCCTCACTAGCTATTGATCCCCACCCTCCTCTATTAGGGTTAGAAGACATATATCTAACAAGTTAAATGCAAATTTTATCAATAAACCAAGAAATAAAACACACAAGAAATTATAGCAGAAAAAAGACAACATAGATAATTTAACCTAACCTTTTATAACAAGCTTTTAGAAGCTTCCTAAAATTAGGGTTTACAAAGTCATCTTTTATCTTTTTCGGTGACGAAGCGAAAAAAGGCGAGGATACATGAAGTGTGTATAGCATAGCATGAGTAGTTTCCACATACCAACAATATCCCATTTGGAGACTGATCAGGCTCCACACCAAATAATCTCCCACTTGGAGACTAAACCTAGACGACACTAATACACTTACATCTCCCACTAAAATAAGCACCTCGAACCCTACTGCTCTACTATACTTGAATTCAACCTTGAAGGCCAACTGAAGCTGAAGAGGAGCTCAACTTCTCCCTTGTCACTGCCTTCATAAACATATCTTTTCTAGCTTTACCTATCCATCCTCCAACACTGACCAAATGAAATGATATCTGAACTATATGTGTTTGGTTTTAGAGTGCAAGGCAGAATTCTTTGCAAGATATATAGCACTTTGGCTGTCTGTAAACAAGTAATTTTCAGCCTGTTGTTTTCCCAACTCTTCCATGAAAATTTGCAGCCATATCATCTCCTTTGTCACCTTTGTTGCAGCAACATACTCTTCCTCTATGGTGGATAAATCAACCACCTTTTGCAACTGAGAAATCCAACTCACTGATGTCCCACCAACTATAAATACATAACCTATGGTACTCCATCTGGTATCTATATCCCTTGCCAAATCTAAGTCAATATAGCCTTTTAAATTAGTATTAGAGCCCCTCTCACATACCTGAGAATCCATTTTACCGCATTCCAATGCTCAACTCCGGGATGGCTCATATACTTGCTAACAACTCCTATGAAATGTGAAATATCTAGTTTCGTGCATACCATGGAATACATTAAATTGCCTATAGCTAAAGCATATGGTAACTTGGACATTTTTTCTTCCTCCTCATATGTCTTTGGACACATATCCTTAGTCAGTTTGACATGATTGGGAAAAGGTGTACTGACATCTTTTGCATTCTCCACATGAAATATCTACAATACCTTTTTAGCATAATCAACTTGAGATAAAAAAACAATTTCCTATTTTTCCTATCTCTTGTAATCTTCATACCAAGGTGTAAGCATGAATAAGTGAATAAGCACAAAAGACACTTCTTAATATGACATTATATCAAAGATTAATCAAATTGAATCAATTCAAAGCAACAATCAATTGAAAGCATCATATTGTTCTCTATCCTCAAAGATTTATTAAACCACTATTGCTCTCAGATCGTGAGTGGACTATGATTGTTAAAATGACAATTGAAAGAACGAGATGGATACTAAAACAATGATATGGAATTGAATATCACAATACTAGATGATAAATGAATTAAAATAAGCATGGATTGACATGAAACGGATAATTGCAGTCAGGATATTGAAACTTGATTGCTAGATATTGGATGCTTGAATTCCTGCAGAGTGAGAGTGCATAAACTTGATTATATGGATCCTTTTCTTGGTTCAATGAGGTTGTATTTATAGAATTCTTGGCTGTAGAAATGCACAAGGAAAGCTTTGAGAGGCTTGGATTCAATCTGGAGAATTGAATGGTGAGAGATGGAGGAGATTGAGAGAAAGATGGAGATTGTCTCTACCCATGAAAACACCAGGCAAGAGAAGAGGAAGGATTGATGGAGAAAGATTGAGAGATCAAATTCCAAATTTGTCTCCAAAACTTCCCGTGAAGTTTCAATCAATTAATTTTGACATATTTTAGACATGGTTTAGACATAGGATATCTAATTCATTTTTGAGAGAATATAGATGGAATATTCTTTGTGCTTTAATTCAAATATTTTTGTTTTATTTAATTTAGCAAAAGAGAGATAAATAATTTAATAAAACGAACTATAGAAGTTGTTTATTAAATTAAACAGAAGAATATGGTAATTAATCAATAAAGTGTTTTGATCTTTATTTAATTAATTTAAGATTGATGTGATAGAATAAAATAGGGATTTGATAGTTAAATCGAACAAGGTATTTAATTTTTTTTATTTAATTAAGATGAATATTAAATGTGAACTATATAAATAAATATTTCTATTTATTCAAATAGTAGAGGAAATTAGGATAATTAATCAAATAATTTGTATTTAATTAATAGGAATTCTCCAAACCAATTTTAGGTGTATACATTTTGCCCCTCTTCGAAGTGATGTGTTTACGCATTGCTTCGAAGAAAATTTTGCTACTACTGCCAGGATCAATGATAAAAAATAATTCCGTATGCCCCAGATTTTGATTTTCAGATGATTTGATGATAATATGCCCCCTCGAGAGATAAATTAATGATTTGATGATTTTTAGACTTTTTTCGAAAATTTATGATTTTATGATGTTTTGATAATGAAATAATTTATCTCCCGACAAATAATGAAGAAATCTAGCCCGTAGATGAGTTTCTAATTAATTTCCTGGATAAAATTAATTAAAGATAATAAAAATCCACCAAAAATACCTTTCCAAAAATTATAAATACTCCAAAAGGTCATTTTCCAATTCATTTTCAATATTTGATTTAAAAAAACTTTTGTGATAGAGACTTTTCTGCCAACTAGAGCAAGATGCCTATTCCCTACCACACTCACTGATTCAAGCGTGTTTGACATCACCGACGACCGACCGTGTATGGACCTTCGGTATGTACCCCTTGACCTCCTCGTAATTCATGATTTTTTGTTTTTTATGCATTTTAGGCATTTAGGCATTTTTTACGTGTTTTAGCGCTTTCAAGCCGCGCTGTAGCGCTTACACTCTGGTGTAGCACTTCCAATAGGTAGTTTAGCGCTTTGAGTTTTAGCGCTTGCATTAAAAACTCTAGCGCTTCCATAGGATAATATAGCGCTTTCAGTGATTTAGCACTTAGGAGTTAAGAATTAGCACTTTAATTCGGTGGATTAGCGCTTTCATGGTCTGTTCTAGTGCTTCTGGTAAAGCGGTGCTTTGACGGACTGTTGTAGCGCTTTGATGCAGTAAAATAGTGGTTCAGGACTTTTAGTGTCTCAGATACCTATTTTAGCGCATCGGAGTGCTGAAATAGCACTTTCGAGATTTAGCGCTTAGGGTACTTGTTTTAGCGCTTCTAACTGATAAAGTAGCGCTTCGGGGTTTTAGCGCTTCCATGTTAGAATTGAAAATTTTGACTTAGTGAACCCTGATTTTGTCAATTTTGATCATGTCCATTATTTGGAGTGGTATAATTGATAATCTAAATGCTTGATGTGTTGGATAGATGATTTTAAATAAGACTGACTTCTCATGATAGGCAAGAAGAAAATCCTATTTGTGATGATTCTGATGATAGGCGAGGAAATGATTCAATATCTGAGAAATCTCATGATAGGTGAGATTAGATACTGTTTGATGAACCTCATGATAGGTGAGGTTTGTTGATGATCGCCCATGAATTTTGATCGAAAATTCATACCAAAGCTTTTGGAATAGACTTGATAGTAGAATGACTTTTGATTTCTTGACATAGTTCACTGATTTGTAGATTTTTTTCTTTGTGATGATAGGAGGATTTGGGTACTCTCCAGATGCAAGAGAGGTTTCCATAGATGACAAACTTGATACCTCATCTGACACCAGATGAGCTTGAGGCCATAGGCTGATGCGGCCTTACTAGCTTGCTTGATATGCCCCAAATTAGGATTAATCAGGGTCTATTGACTACATTGGATGAGAGGTGGCATAGTGACCACAACACCTTTCACCTACCTACTAGCGAGATGATGGTCACACCTAAGGATGTGTAGCATATTATGCATATTTCGTTTATGGGTGAGATTTTCATATATGATTCCCATGGGACCGGTGGTAGAGATGCTCTTCATAGAGTGTTTCAAGATCAGGACATTGCAGGTCTGAGCATTCGGTGGAGGAGGATCACTGACTCTTACGCTACACTACCAGTAGTGCTAGCTGGATTCATTGGAGGTTTCCTTTGCCCTGATCGTAGGTCAAAGGGATTCCTCATTGGCTGGGGTAGGACTCTTAAGAGCATGATGGTACATGGTACTAGATATGCATGGGGATGTGCATGCTGGCACATCTTTATCATGATCTACACTCGGTTGTGTACCTTGGAGTTAAGATTTTATCAATAGGGATGACCCTATTATAGGTGTGGGCATGGGAGCATTTTTCTATTGCTCGGCCTTTTCCAATTGCAAATAGACCCGCCGATAGACTTTACGTTTTTTGATACAGTAGTCGGTTCACATAGGCCCGTATGGGCAAGTTAGAGCATTGGAGGTGGGTTTTTGATGATACAGAGACAGTTACTTGGTGCCCATACCTCGACTATGAGCAGTGGGATGAGGATGATGCAGTGTTAGGGTTCCTTTGTGATTCCATGTATCTCATCGGTCGTACACCATTTGTTCTAGAGAGATTTCTACTACACCGAGTGTACCGACAATATGACATTGTGCAGTGTATGCCATAGGGAGTTGCCCACTATGTGAGGCAACAAATGGATATTCCTGATTGGGGTCCCCATCTATCATATGATACCCTAGTAGAGGGATATAGAGCACTGCAGCCATCACCTTGGGATATGTGGAGGGATATCGTAGAGGCACCCATTACTGAGGAGTATGTCACATTCTTGGCCTTGGTTCCACATCCTCGTATCACCATTCTGGATGAGTCAACACCTTTACCTATAGAGGAGGATGTGGCAGAGGGTTTTGCAGATAGTGGGGGTGGAGATGATTCTCCATTAGGCAGTAGCTCAGAGAGCAGCAGCAGTGGTGACAGTGATGGCGGCAGTGGAGGAGACAGAGGGGCAGGGCCAATCATCAGTAGTGCTCCATCTTCCAGTAGGCCTCGCAAGAGGCAAGAAGTGATAGTGCCAGCATTAGAGCAGCAAAGACAAATAGCTAAGCTCCAGGCATAGATCTAGACTTTGCAAGGGTAGTTGGTACAGACTTGGGGTATGCTTGTGCAGACCCAGACTTAGATGCAGGCACAGGCTCAGGCTCATGCCGAGGCCTTAGCATAGGTATAGGGACAGTTAGCCGCCATGTAGATGTATGTTGATACCTTGATAGCTGAGCGAGATAGTGCTCAGTAGATCGTTGAGAGGGCATAGGAGATAGTGGAGACTCTCTAGAGAGTGGTTGATGGCACCTCTATAGGAGATTACATGAGAGAGGTTTTGCGGGCTGGCCGAGAGGTAGAGTTCCATAGAGGCAGATATCATGATGCAGTTACTCCTGAGCATAGAGTCAGTTATGCCCCATCGAGATCTAGGTGGACACACACATGGGCAGTGAGCGAGGGGGTGACACAGCCTCCACGTAGAGATCCCAGAGATCCTGGTTCCTTCGGGGGTGGTGGTGGTACTGGTCCTTCTGGTGGCGGTACAGGTCTTGTTGGTCCTACACAATAGTAGATCGTAGATGCTATTGTGAGCCTCTATGATGTATATTATGATGTAGCTCATTGTTTGATGATGCATTTTTAGACCAGACTTCATTGTATACTTGACACTTTGATATATATATATATGAGATGCAATTGATGTAATATGATGATGGTTTGTGATTTCTATGTGATGAATGCATTTATTATGTGATGTATGCAATATGCGATGATCTTATTTTGATACAATGATATAATGATAAATGCATGTGTAGAATATATAATATGTATGATGTGATGTATGAATCTCTTAATGATGATCTATATGGATGATTTTATTTTGATATGTGATGATATGTATGGATGGATGGATAAATGCTTTCTATGCTAATATGATGAAAAAATGATGATCTTATGATGAATGATAATGTAATGATGTAATGAAAATAATGACGTGATTTTATTTATTAAATGTATGGATGGTAAATGATGTATGCATATGATGTTGAATAGATGATAATGTAATGGATGTTTTAATGGTAAAAATGAATAGGATGTACTTATGATACAATTTAATTCATAATTTATTTGATGTATGAAGATGAAATGATGATACTAAATGATGAGATGATGCTTCCTACATGTTTTTGATGATGATTTTGGACTTATGTCAAGTATACTCAGTCTTATTTGTAGATTAGATAATCATTGATTGGAATCCTTTATGCAAAAAATACTCTACAGATAATGAATATGATGAATGCAATCTAATTCTAATATGCAACTATATGCAAAAAAATTGTCATTTTTAACAATACCTTTGTGCTTTTTGTCATCATAGAGCTTTATTGAATGTTGAAAGTGAATACAAGCGTAAATGGTTGTGTTATTCCAATGACGACCTGAGTACTACTTTCATGATTTTTGATATTGCAAGTGAACACAAGCATCTAGGTATGATTTAACCAAGATGACCTAAGCATTCATTGCGTAAATAGGTAGTGGTTAATCATTTCAATGTGTGAATTTTGAATGTCATCGGTGATACATTTGCATAGCACATCCCTCGAAAATTCATACATTTATATGATTAACTTACAGACAACAGATAATAAAAACATCATTCTTTTTCCTTGTTCTTCTAGTTCAATACATCATTGAAAAACTCCAAAGAAATGATAATCAAAATTTATTTTGTCCATTGTTGACATAAAGTGTTTCATTCATTCTCAGATTTTAGATCATCCATCCTGATTTTGACATGTTTTTTGGATTTTCGAGATTTTGACAAAAGACCTAACCGAGTAACCCATATTAGGGGTCTCGGGGACTGATCAAAGATTAGCCTTGCCTACATTACACACACAGAGACCACGTAGTTTGACTGACACAGACCTATGTTTTTGGATTTTGCTTTTTTCAGACTTAACTTTTCTACATGTTTTTGGGATTTTTGACACGATACGGATGGTTGATACCCTTTTGATGATGATTGCTGTTGCGCTTTGATCTTGTTTTCATTTTTCTGCTCTACTATTATTCACCCTTTGGTGAAAACGATGTTGTTGTTGCCCCTAGTGATATCCAAATGTTTCCCCCAAGCTTTGGAGTGATACTTGACTATTTGAAAATGATTTTTGATATGGATGCAAAGATGGCAAGACGACTGACATGATATGAAATGGTATGGACTGCCAGACTAATGATCCTGATATGAATCAAAATAGATGGGAAAGCTAATCTTAGAATCACATACGATGCCTATTTCCAGGTTTTCACCATATGTTTTGATTACACTCTTTGTGTTTTTGTGTTTTTCATTTTTCTCTCCAATTTTTTTATTTTTTTTCTTTTTGTATTTTCTATATATTTTTTTAATTTTTTTATATTTTTTTTAATTTTTGCATTGCCAAGATACCTGTTTGCCAGGTTTTCATCAAGGAAACAATTTTTAGATGTTTGACCCGTGCACTAGGAGATTCAAGCATAGAATTTTCAGAGATGAATACTGTTGATAGGTTCATCAAACAAATCCCCTTCTGATGTTGATAACTGATATGCTCCTGATCCGTATACTGATGTGACAACAAAAGGACCAATATAGTTAGGCTCAAATTTCCCTTTCTTCTCCCTGTCCTGTTGATTCCTAGGGTTTTCTTTTAGTACCAAATCACCAACCTGAAAGACCCTTAGTTTTACCTTGTGGTTGTAACTTCTTAACATCCTCTATTGATAAGTTGTTAGATGATTAACAGCTTGTTGATGACGCTCATCCAAAAAATCCAGTTCCCACAGTCTAGAGACCCTATAGTTTTCATCTGAAATGAAACCTTCGAGTGATACACGTAGGGATGGAATCTCAACTTCAATTGGCAATATGGCTTTTGATCCATACACCAAGGCATATGGCGTAGCTCCTACTGGTGTTCTAATACTTTTCCTGTAGGCCCATAGTGCAAGGTTGAGTTGAACATGCCAATCATGTCCAACATCGTTAACCATCTTTTTGAGAATTTTGATTATTGTTTTGTTTGAGGCCTCTACTTGGCCATTCCCTTGAGGATAGTACAGTGTTGAAAACCGATGTTGGATATGAAACTTATCACATAGTTCTTTGACATCTTGATTCTTGAACGGTTGTCCATTATCAGTGATAATGGATTGAGGGATTCCATACTGACATATTATGTAGTTCAAAATGAAAGAGGAGATCTGCTTCCTAGTGATGGTAGTAAGAGGTACTACTTCAATCCATTTTGTGAAATATTTTGTAGCTGTTATAATGAACTTATGTCCATTAGATGAATATGGATTTATTTTCTGACCAGATCTAGGCCCCATTGACAAAAATTCCATGTTGATGTGAAGGGATGTAGTTCCTTTGCTGGTGCATGAATCAAATTACTGTGAATCTGACACTTTTGGTATTTCTTGACAAACTGATAGGATTCTTTCTCCATGCATGGCCAATAATATCCCAAACGGAGGAGTTTCTTAGCTAGAGTTATCCCACTTGAGTGAGTGCCACAAATACCCTCGTGAACCTCTCGTAGGGCTATTTTAGACTCATTGTGTTATAGACATCAGAGTAAAGTACCATCAAGACCTCGACGATAAAGTATGTCGGCGATTAAAGTATGTTGTGCGGATTGGTGGATGAAGTTTCATTTTTGGTTCCTAGATAGATTAGGAGGAAGGACATCATTTTTCAGGTAAGCATAGATCATTTCATAAATGGAGGTTTATGTGGTTTCGATATGGAAAATGGTAGAGGATTTTGGATTATAATGGGAGGGACTTGATACTTGTTCTACCATAAACTCATAACAAACATGCTTCTCAGGCAATTGTAATAATGAAGCAATCGTAGCCATAGCATCCACAGGTTTGTTCTCAGCTCTTGTAATTTGATCAAACTTGATACTGACAAAGGACTATTTTAGATTATCTATTTGTTGCTTGTAGGGCATCAATTTTTCATCTTTTGTCTGATACTCGTCATTTACTTGATAAATGACTAGTTGAGAATCCCCATATACCTGTAAGTCTGTGATCTTCCATTGAATGGCTATTTTGACCCTAATGATTAATGCTTCATATTCTGCCACATTATTTGTACATTGAAACATTAATCTCTATGATTTTGGAATGGTTTGTCCTTGTGGAGAGATGAAATAAATTCCAACTCTTGATCCGTGCTGTGTATATGATCCATCAAAATATAATACCCATTGTTGGGGCATTAGTGTTAGAATGTCTGCATCTGGAAACTCCATGGCCATTGGTCAATCATCTGGTAGAGGAGCCTATACTAATTGTTCAGTGATTGCCTATAGCTTGATTGCCTTTCTTTCTACATACTGAATGTCAAATTCACTTAATAGCATGACCCACTTTGCTAGTCTACCTGTTAGGGCAGCTTTACTGAGTAGATACTTTAAAGGATCGATCTTTGCTATTAACTTGATTGTATGAGTTAACATCTAATGTCTTAGCTGTTGAGTAGAAAATACCACCATCAAGCAAGAATTCTCTATGAAAGTGTAATTGATTTCATATCCAACATGTCTGGCTGATATAGTAGATAGCATGTTCTTTTCCTGCATTATCCTCTTGCACTAAAAGTGCCCTCAAAGATATATCTATCATAGCAATGTGTAATATCAAAGGTCTACCTTCTATTGGTGGCATGAGAATGGGTGGTCATATTAGATACTACTTGATTTGATTGAATGTCGTTTCACACCCCTCATCCCACTTGAAAATTATATTCTTATGCAATAGATGATTGAAAGGATGACTTTTGTCTGCCAGTTGGGAGATGAATCTTCTAATCGATTGGAGCCTTCTCTGTAGTGATCTGAGTTGACTTATATTTTTAGGAGGTGGCATCTCCATTATAGCTTTGAATTTTGCCAGATCCACTTCAATGCCTTTTTCTGAGACAATGTACCCTAATAGTTTTGCTGACGTGACCACGAAGACACATTTCTTGGGGTTTAACCTGACATTGAATTTTTCCATCCGTGTGAAGATTTTGTCTAGGATATGCGGATGTCCTTCTCTTGTACCAGATTTTTCCAATATGTCATCCATGTAATCCTCCATGAAGGTGTGCATCATATCATGGAAGATTGTCATCATTGCTCTTTGATAAGTGGCTCCTGCATTCTTTAAACCAAATGGCATGATGTTCTAGCAAAATGTTCCCCATGGACATGTGAAAGTTGTCTTTTCCTGATCTTCTAGAGCTATTTTTATCTGATTTTACCTAGAGAAACCGTCCATGATTGACAACATGGCATGCCCTTCCATCAAGTCCATGATGATGTCTATATTTGGGAGTGGAAAATCATCTTTCAGGCATGCTTTATTTAGGTCCCTGACATCTGTACATATTCTAATACTATTGTCTGGCCTAGAAATGGGTACAAGGTTTGATATCCATTCAGCATAGTCTATAGACCATATGAATTTAGCATCCAACAATTTCTTTAGCTCTGTTTTTACCATCAATGCGATGTGAGGATGCACTTTTCTTAATTTTTTCTTGACAGGCTTGATTCCTGTGGGCAAAGATAAGTGATGCATATGCAGATTTGAGTCTAAGCTTGGCATATCAGAATATTACCAAGTGAAGTTGATGCTTCTTTCTTTAAAGAATTGGATGACGGTCTTTCTTGTTCTGTCATGGATTCCGCCAGATGTAGGATTTTTTTCTTGTCTTCAGTACCAATATTCACACACTATGTTGGTTCCACTAGGACTAATGATCTTTCAAGTAGTGTTCCGAAAGAGTGTCAAATCTTCCATCCTTCAATGCCTCAGAAAGGTTTTCACCGTTAGATGCATTCTTTATTTTTACTTTTTCCAGATCTAATGCCGCCATAGAATGGTTTTCACCATTAGATCTATTTTCCCTATTGTCATTTTTGCAACTTGAAGATTTGACACCCTCCTACTGAGTTGTGTTGTTATGAGCATTACAGATAGAAGTTGTACCAAGTTCAGCATGACATAGGAAGTTTACGATGGCATCATCGTTTGTAAATATTGGTATATTCAAAGGTTCGATAGGTTCCCAGTCAATGAGTTTAGGATGGATTAATGGCATGAGGTTATCAGATTCATTCAAGGTGATGGATGTAAGGGTTTGTATAGTGTTTTTGTCATAGTCATTTATTGGAAAGTCGAGGTTTGTGATGGTACTTTCTTCAAGATCGTCTAGTCCACTCGAAGTCTGCTCGTCCCCACTAGAATCATCGATATTTAGTGAACTTTCCACGAGTTTTCTAGACCCAGAACCTTGGCCCTCCTCACACGGAGGTGCATATTTTTGAATTACATCGATTGGAATATCAATGAAAAATTGATCAAAATACAATGCCCACTCATATTCATTTGAGTCTCTTTCGAAGCCATCCCTAAACTGAAGGATATTTTCTACAACTGTCTTTGTTAATTCTTGCTTCTCCTCCTCACAGTATCCTAGTCCTAGCTTCTCTTTTGTGTGTAGAGTGAGGGGTGTAATAGGCATTGTGATTCCATCCTTTCTTAATCCAATGGGTCCTTGTCCTTCATACCCCATTTTTTCTAAAATATCTTTTCCTTTTCCATATTTATTGGTGTTGATGGTGACATTTTTGATACTGATATCTGATGTAGAGGATTCCTCATCTTTGTACAGACAATCCAAGATTGCTTTGTTTCTTGTTTCATCCTCTATTGTACCCTTTTTGACAAACCTTTCGTCTAGAGGTGTAACTAGTAATGATGTGTGAGACTTGATCATAGACGGTTGACCATATGTTCTAGGAGATGGCATTAACTATGATAGGTTTAGTGATTGCTCCATAGAATATGTTCCCATTCCTTTTTCCTTCAGTTGGACTTGCTCTTGGAACTTGTGTGATAAAGAAGTTTGTTGATCTGGTTTATCTATTGATTGAATTTCAATAGGACTTGTCTCTTGTTATTTACCTTTCTTCTCTACCCATTTAGTAGTGATGCTTGGACATTGTTCATCTTTGGATGATGATGCTTCCCTATTGTGTGGTATAAAGGTATCTTGAGAGATCCAAAGAGTGTCACAATGTTGTGGATGATTGTAATCATCAGATATAGTCACCTCTCATCCATTTATTGGGAACATCAAACATTGATGATATGTTGAATGTACAACCTGCATTTCATGGATCCATGGTCGGCCCAAGAGAATGTTGTATGTTAATTCTTTCTCCAACACTTGACATGCAATATTTTTCATCATGGGCCCCACTTTGATGGGTAGCACAATCAATCCTTTAGACGATCTCTCTTCTTCATTATATTCTTTGATAGTCATTTTTCTACGAGAATCAATAGCATCATCTAAATATCCTAGTGCACGGATTAACTTGAGAATGCAAATATTCAGACCAGCTCCCCCATCTATTAAGACTCTCTTGATGTGGTGATTGTAGATTAAGACCTCAATGTGGAGTGCAATATTATGGGGATGGTTTAGCGAGATATCATCTTGTTCAGAGAATGATAGACAATGTGGGGTAGTCAAATGTCCCACCATAGATTGAAACTGACAAACATCTAGATTCTTTGGTACCATGGTGGCAACTAAAGCTTGCTCAAGAACCTCCTTATGTGATGGTGATATTTTAAGGAGCTCTAGTATCGATATTTGAGTGGGAATTTTTTGTAGTTGATCGACGATGTTATAGTGAGATGAAGGTGGAACTGCATGTGTAGATCCAATTCCCTTTAACATGACTTTGGCTTGCCCCCTAGTCATCACATTTGTTGGTTGATGTTCTTGATGGTCTCTGATTTTTAGGACATTGATTTGATTGTCAGAGTTTAACATATTTGGGAGCAAGTCCAAAGGAGTACTGTTGTTGATTTTGGATTTATCAATGTTATGACCAACCGTATGATCGCTCTCTACTTCAGATAAAAAATGAATTGTTTTGTCATAGACATGATTGATGTTCTTACCTTTGTAGTTTGAGGATGGTGATTCTCCTTTGTCATAGTTTGGCAAAGGGTCTTTGAAGGCCGAGTGATCATTATTGTTTTGAGGTGCTTCTACATATGCCTTGTTGTTGTCGATCAAGTCTTGTATTGCGTGTTTCAACTCCATACAATCATTGGTTTTGTGACCCTTGTTATTATGGAAGTTGCAATAATCAATGTCATTCCACCATGGTGGTTTGACCTTTGGATCCTAGAATCGGGCTTCCCACACAGTGATAAGGTCATTGGTGACTAATTCTTTCATTGTCGATTCTATTGATTGGCCTAAGGGTGTGAATCTGCACCGATTGGATGGTTTCTGATATGGTTGTGTCTTTATGATCTCATTGCTTTGTGTGACATTTGGCATGACAACTTGATCATTGCTTTGATTCTTTGATGTAGATGTTGTTAATTTAAAGACCGGTTTAACATTTTGGGAATCATTCGTTGTTTCATTTGTAGTCGTGGTTCGATTCTTTTGCCAAAATTTTGGCTTGTCATTGCTTGAGAATTGATTTGAGGAGTTACTTGTGTTATTCGTTTTTATCGATGAAATGCTTGATAACTCCTCTTTTGACTAATGCTTCCTCAATTTTCAGACCGTTTTCTATGACTTTTTCGAATGTGGGAGGACATTGTAATTTGAGTCTATAACTCATTTCTTCCATCAAATTTTCAATGAACAACTCCATCTTTTCTTCTTCAGGAATTGATCTAGGATATCTAGCGAACAATCATCGCCATCTTTGTAGAAAAGATAAGAATGTTTCTCCTTTGTTTTGTTTTAAGTTGTAAAGATATTTGATTGTTACATCATGTTGGATGTTAAAGGAGTATTGAGAAATGAACCTGTTAACTAATTCTTCAAAAGTTCTAATACCTAGTTCTAGTTTTGAAAACCACTCCATACATGATCCTCCCAAGCTCCTTGGGAATAATCTCATTAAATAAGTTTCCTCTTGCGAAAACTCAAGACTCATTGTTTTGAATTCCCTAATATGATCTATCGGATCTGTTCTTCCATTGTACTTATCGTACTTTAGGATTTCACAGTGTCTAAGGAAAGGTATCAGACTGACCGTTGCATCGAAAGGATAAGGACAAATGTCCTGTATCGCATATCTTTTGGTACTCCCCTTAGTCATATCTTGTATCTGTTGTTGTAACAGTTGTATTTTGGATGTCAAAGTAGCAACTCAATCTATTTTTTGTGTTGGTTGTAGAATTTCAGTCTCATTTGTTTCAGATGCTTCTTTTAGATGGTTGACATCAAAACCCTTAGGAAGTTTTGCACCTGATTCAACCAACATTAAAAGATACTTCTCCATATCTTGTTCTAGAATATTTTCCATAAATATATGGAACTTGGGATCTTGTTGAGCTGCTTGGATATCCTCTAGAGTTATTTCGTTCCTATCATTTTAGTTTAGATTGTTCCAAGGATTTTCCCTTGCCATTGCTTGGGATTTTAAAATTTCTTGCTCTAAGAGTCTCTATTTTTTGGACCTAGTGAAGATTGACATACAAATTATTACCCTTTCTTCTGAAATGTTGATCTTATTTGCTAGTAAATTTCAAATTTAACTTTTAACAAAGTCGAATAAGATGACTGATCTTATTGATTTGACTATGTTAAAAAAAAATTGATTACTATACTTAGTTTCTTGATAAAGGATGATAGTATCCTAATGATGAAACTTCAGTGTAGTAATCGATTGTATATTTGATTTTGGAACTTGTGATTTGCAAAATCTTGTTTCAATTGATAATATTGGAATTTTATATAACTCTATCTGTTTTCGGCCTCTAGACAGTGATTCTGATAAAAAGGAAACTTGGTTCCAATGAAGATTGTGGATAAAATGACAGACTGATTGACTAATGAAAATTTTGAACTCTCAATTTTGAAAGCGCTAAAGCAAAGGACAGAAGTGCTGAAATAGATGACAGAAGCGCTATTTTGATAGAAGTGCTAAAATAGTGCACAAAAGCATTGCAGAAATTGATGGAAGCACTGTTTTACAGAAGCGCTGAAACAATGCATGAAAGTGCTGTAGAATTTGATGAAAGCATTATTTTAATGAAAGTGCTAAAATATAGACTGTATGCGCTGAAACAATACCCGAAAGCGCTATTTCAAAAGTGCTAAAACAGTGACTAGAAGTGTTGAAACAGGTTTCCAGAACACTTAAAAATAGGATTTTAAGACTCTCTATTGTAAAATTTTATCTGGTCTTCTGGCATACTGTATCAGGGATTGTGGAAGATAAGAAGGATGTATGTGCTGACTACGGTTGTGATACTGAGTGAGAGCTCTTCTTTGAAATAAAGCTCATGAATAGAGTGGTTCTACCACGTAATCTAAGGTGTGACCCCTAGCAAAATCATGATATCTATGGATGAATGTTCTATGTTGTAAAAATAGTTTCTGATTTTGATATAGAAAATGCTATTTTCTCAATTTATTTCTATAACCGAGAGGTTTCTTGGGTTTTTGTGACTTTGATTTTTCTCTTGAGAAACGTGGTGGACTTCCACTTTCGCAGCATGGATTTTCTGATATGACTTGAATTTGTTGGTTTCTAGGATGATCTTTAATCTAATTTTAATGAATTTGTGAAAACATAGCAAGCAATTGTGAATAATTGTTTTAACTGAATAGATCATGTATGTTCAAAAATCATGAATGATTCTTATTGATTTTGACGGGTTGTTTTGACAATTGTACACAAATCAAATAGACTCACACTTAAGGACAAGTAGGTCATCATTATACTCACAACCCACACCTTGAATTATGTTGACTCACATAGCCGTGTCACCCCCTAAAAGGTGCCCGTGATTTTTTCATTGCTAGGTTCGTACTCAAAGTGATAGAAGTGGATACCGAATCCCTTGAGTAAGCGGTCCTTGGTAATTATATGGTTAGTGTCTTGGGGGTAGATTCTTCCCTCCCCTTGCACTGCGAGCATGAAAATGTATGGATATTGAATCGGCGAGAAATTACTCTATGGTTTGTAGATAGGGTTTCCGTTCAATGTGGCAAATAGATAAACTCCCTTAGGAGACCTCCCAATCTTTAGAACAAAGATTTTGGGGATGGTTATCTTGCTCACTACCGTCAAGTTGGACTTTCATCAACAACTTGTATTTTTATTATAGTGGGTTGGAAAACCTGGCTTTGGTTGTTCCCACTTAGGTCGTTCCCATAGGGTGAGTACTTTTTCCCACTACGGTAGGCCTGCTAAAGGATTTAATAAAGCATAAATGACATGAAGTAAAAGTGAATCTGACACTTTGGTCACCCAGTTAAGGGGAGAGCATAAGCCTAATCACCACAAACACAACATATAAGTTTGTTCTGTTTTAAAAGCCCAAAAATAAATTTTCTAATCTATGTGAAGGTGTTGCTTCACAGAAATCATGATGTTCTTTTCAACTTCTACTGTAAGAATGTGATGACTATCCTAGGATTGATAGATTTTCTTTAAGAAAAACAAGAAAGTGACTATCCTAGGATTGATATATTTTAGGAACTTTGAAGTGACTATCCTAGATTGATCAATTTTAGAAAAATTTGAAGTGACTATCCTAGATTGATCAATTTTAGTCCAACTGTGAATAAAAATAAAATCTAGTCACTAAAACCCGAAAGCGTCGAAATAGGACACCGAAGTGCCGAAGTTTGCCATGGAAGCACTAAATCACCCGATGCACTAAAACAGTGACTGGAAGTGCCAAAGTTGAAAACGCTGAAATTTTGACCGGAAGCGCTAAAACTTTTAATGAAAGTGCTACAAGAAAAACATGCCGAGAACCTGCATGATATTTTCCAGAAAATTTGTAAAATTGGGAAAAATTGGGGTTAATGGCCCACAGTGGGCACCAAATTGTAAGCGTGAATAAGTGAATAAGCACAAAAGACACTTCTTAATATGACATTATATCAAAGATTAATCAAATTGAATCAATTCAAAGCAACAATCAATTGAAAGCGTCATATTGTTCTCTATCCTCAAAGATTTATTACACCACTATTGCTCTCAGATCGTGAGTGCACTATGATTGTTAAAATGACAATTGAAAGAACAAGATGGATACTAAAACAATGATATCGAATTGAATATGACAATACTAGATGATAAATGAATTAAACTAAGCATGGATTGACATGAAACAGATAATTACAGCCATGATATTGAAACTTGATTGCTGGATATTGGATGCTTGAATGCTTGAATGCTTGAGTGCTTGAATTCCTACAGAGTAAGAGTGCATAAACTTGATTATTTGGATCCTTTTCTTGGTTCAATGAGGCTATATTTATAGAATTCCTATCTATAGAAATACACAGGGAAAGCTTTGAGAGGATTGGATTCAATCTAGAGAATTGAATGGTGAGAGATGGAGGAGATTGAGAGAAAGATGGAGATTGTCTCTACCCATGAAAACACCAGGCAAGAGAAGAGGAAGGATTGATGGAGGAGGATTGAGAGATCAAATTCCAAATGTCTCCAATTTGTCTCCAAAACTTCCCATGAAGTTTCAATCAATTAATTTTGACATATTTTAGACATGGTTTAGACATAGGATATCTAATTCATTTTTGAGAGAATATAGATGGAATATTCTTTGTGCTTTAATTCAAATATTTTTGATTTATTTAATTTAGCAAAAGAGAGATAAATAATTTAATAAAACGAACTATAGAAGTTGTTTATTAAATTAAACATAAGAATATGGTAATTAATCAATAAAGTGTTTTGATCTTTATTTAATTAATTTAAGATTGATGTGATAGAATAATATAGGGATTTGATAATTAAATCGAACAAAATATTTGATTTTTTTTAATTTAATTAAGATGAATATTAAATGTGAACTATATAAATAAATATTTCTATTTATTCAAACAGTGGAGAAAATTAGGATAATTAATCAAATAATTTGTATTTAATTAATAGGAATTCTTCAGACCAATTTTAGGTGTGTACACAAAGATTTGTTTTGTTGCCACCAATCCTTCATGGAAAATTAATTTTCTAACTATTGTTTTAACTCCTCTATGTGATCCATGTTAGACCTTTCTACAAGCATATCATCAACATATAAACATAAAATAATGTATCTATCTTCACCTAACCTCTTAAAATAAAAACAATGGTTTGAATTACACCTATTGCAGCCTTGCTCAGCCACAAAACTATCAAATTTAATATACCATTTCTAAGGTGCTTGCTTCAAGCCATATAGACTTTTCTTCAATCTGCACACTAGTTTCTCCTTACCTTTGACCTCAAATCCTTGTGGTTGTTCCATAAATATTTCCTCTTCTAGATCACCATGGAGAAAGGTTGTTTTAACAGCAAGTTATTCTAAATGCAAATCTCCAGTAGCCACAATACTTAAAACAGTACGAATAGAAGTCATTTTAACAATTGGAGAAAAGATTTCATCAAAATCAATACACTTTATATGTGAAAATCCCTTTACAACTAATCTAGCATTAATAAATATTTTCTTACCTCCATCCTCCTCTTTCGACCTATAAGCCCATTTGTTTAGTAAAGCCTTTTTACCTACAAAGAACTTGCGTAGTTCCCAAGTCTGATTTTTCAGCAAGGAGTCCATTTCTTCTTCCTTTCCATACTCCCACTGAACCTTGGTATCCACCTGCATAGCTTCATGATAACATTCTAGTTCACCAACATCAGTTGATAAAATAGAATAAAAAAAGGGATAAAATCTTTTTGGTGGTCTACTTATCCTTGAAGATCATCTAACATTCACTGGAGTTTGTGGTATTTTTTGTTGTTGTTATTGCGGAGCATGAGGAATCACCAGAACATTGTTTTTTGTTGTATCATCCAACACTACATAATCATTTTCTTTCTTCTCATGCTATTGCAATTGATCTTTGTACAACACTTTCTCATTGAATATGACATCCTTTCTTCTCAAAAAAATTTATTTTAAAAATCCCAAAGCCTATAACCAAATTCATCAATTCCATATCCAACGAATATACATTTCTCTGATTTGGCATCAAGCTTGGTTATATTTTCATAATCTACATGTGAAAATGCTTCACAATCGAAGGTTTTGAGAAAAGAATAACTCACCTTCTTACCTATCCATACTTCCTTTGGAATACCACAACCCAAAGGATTAGAGGGACCTCTATTAATTAAATAAACATTTGTGTTTACAACCTCTTCCCACATGTTTAAAGGCTGCCCAACATTCAATC
Organism: Sequoiadendron giganteum; assembly: GCA_007115665.2. Classification (NCBI taxonomy): domain Eukaryota; kingdom Viridiplantae; phylum Streptophyta; class Pinopsida; order Cupressales; family Cupressaceae; genus Sequoiadendron; species Sequoiadendron giganteum. The sequence goes on from CM021104.1 coordinate 28,145,360, forward strand.
TCATAGTCTATGCATGCTCCATTATTGTTCTATTCATGCGCTCAGCCACTGCATTTTCCTATGGAGTCCTTGGAACCATTTTTTTTCCTACGAATACCATTAGAGGAACAATAATATTGAAACTCTTTGCTGAAATACTCACCACCATTATCAAATCTGAGACATTTTAAATTTTTACTCGTCTCATCCTCAACCAGGCTTCTCCATTTTTTAAAAGTTTCAAATACATCAGATTTTTTCCTAAGGAAATAAAACCATACATTCCTAGTTGCATCATCAGTGAATGTAACATAATACAAAGAGCCACCGAGAGAAGATACTTGAGCTAGTACCCATACATCCGTATGCACAAGCTCCAATTTCTCATCTTTCTTTTGTTTCACGTCTTTGAGAAAACTAACTCTCTTTTGTTTTCCATACACACACCTTTCATAGAAATCAAGATTAAAAAAATTTAGACTTGGTAAAACATTATTTGAATGAAGTAATTTCATACCTTTTGCACACATATTCCCAAGTCTATTATTCCATAGTGTTGATTCAAAATCCACAACAACTATCTGATTTTCTACCTGCTAAACTATAGTAACTGTTCCTGAACATTGATTTTTATCTACAATAGCTAAAGTAGAAGGAACAACATGACCTATACAAAGATATAAGTTTCCTACTTACACACCTTTTTCTACCACTAAGGAACCTTTTGTAACCTTCCAATTTTTATCACTAAATGTAACAAAACAACCCGTCATCATCTAGTTGCCCTACAAAAATTAAATTTTTTATAACTTTGGAACGTGCCTTACTGTTGTGCACTTTCCACACACATGCCCCACCAGAGGCAGGGATGACCCTCTTTTTCTTCTACATCTTTGTACCTTGTCTTTGTTAATTTTTGGTTTTTTTCTTCTTGGGGGTTATTTTGGGATTAAGTTTGAATTTGATTTGATGGGGTGGTATTTTGAAGCGTTTTGGGGCCTTGGATTTTAGAAATGGTGATTTTTGAAGTAAATATTTTTGCACCAATGGATAGACGATGAAAAACTAAGCTAAGTTTTCTTTTGAACTTTTCAAAAGTTCCTTCTAGAAAAAAAATTATGAGGTTTAGGGGATTTTGGCCTTGCTTGGAATTTCAGGATTATCCTCCCTGGGCGGATTTTTCGAAAAATTCCTTTAGGCCCTCAAAATCCCGAAATTTTCGTTTTTGGAAAAATCCTTCAAGCCCTCAAAATCTTGAAATTTTCCAAAAATGGATTTTTTTTTGAAAACGGATTTTTTTTTCCGAAATGCATTTTTTAAAAAAATATTAAAAAATTCTGAAAATGGAAAATAATCAAAAAAGGGGGACTTGCATATGGATTCATGCTAAGAGGGAAATCTGGAATAGTTCAACTAAAATATTAAAGTGGGGTTTGCATAAGAATCTATGCCACCATCTATATACCAATTGGAGAGGTGCATTTAACAAGGAAAGACATGTGAAGCTGTATTTATTCTCCAATGAGGATTTTCTCAAAACTAATGTCATTGGGCCATAATGCAACTGAATGCAATTGATTGGATGATGATGTACCATGAGCTCCCAAATTAAATGTAACAATCGGATGCTTCTAGAAGTGTAATTTATAACATTGGATGAATTAAATCCTGGCCATTGATTCAAAATGTAATTTTCTATAAAAGGCTAGTGTCTTCTCATTTGTAAGGAGTTAGAAAAGGTTAGAGAATAGCTGATCAAAAGCTCAAAAGCCAAAATTGGCTAAGTTAGAAGCTAGATTCTACAAGTCAATAGTTGTAGGAGAGGAGAGAGTCTAGAAATTTTTATGTAATGTTAGACAAGATAATGCAAACGGGTTGTTGATTTGGAAAACATTGTGTTATGTTTCAAAATTTTAATGGTTTCTTGTTCTTGATTCTCAGTGTTAGACATTAGTTTTTAGTTCTTTCATGATAATGGTGAAATGTTAATGATGTTGCTTAATGTTCGATCCATACTTTTAGCAATTGTTTGATTGTAAGTTGTTGGGTAAAGTTAGTGTGGGCCTTATTTTGTGCTAAGTTTAATTGTGGATGTGTGTTTACATTCTGCCATTTATTGGGTATTTGGATGAATGTTCATAGTCTGAAAATCTTTAGTTTCTTCACAAGATTGCACCAATTTTGTGGAGTTGTAGGCTTGTCCTTGATTAAGCAAAAATTGTTTTTAGTGGAGATTTGTCCGTTTGCAACATTCATCATTGTTGTGATTGATTTTAGGAGTAATTTTAATCTTAGATCTCACTTAAACTCTTATCATTCTCTATTTATTTTATTATCTGGGTTAAATTTAGGCTTTGAAGTATCAAGATATTGTCAGATTTGATAAATTTGACTCTAGTATTTTGTTGTAGTAAGGTCCCTTTGTGATTACCAACATTTTCACATTATCTCTAAGTTGTTTTATTTGCATTGTCAAGACCTGAAATTAGAGACCTTGGGGTTATCTCTTTTCCTATAGAGATTTACCTTTCAAGAGAGATAGGATATCATATTCTATCTGAGTTGTTGTTGTGCAAAAAACACCATCAACACTTACCTCATGTAGTAGCCAATGATTCCCATTCTGCAACTTAATCTTGATTCTTCCCTTTTCCAACAATCTGACAAGGTTCATTATCTCCCAAATAAACCAGCCCAAAATCCCCTTAGACATAATCAAGAAAATAATTTATATAGGGTGTAGCATGAAAAGAATCCCTTAAATCTAACACCTAAGAATCATCAGCATTATCAAGGGAAAGAATCAAAGCATCCTCATTAGATTTATTACATACCAATTTCCCTCTTTATTTCCTTCCTTTTTGTCTCCTTTATGTTTTTGAGACCAACAATCTTTCTTTAAATGACCCGGCTTACCATAGTACTAGCAATCTCTCTTGTCTCTAGATTGGAACCTTTTGTCCTTTTATTTTCCTCGTAACTTCCCATGACTTCGAGAATCGTTTCCTCTCTCCTTTATTTTGCCCCTACTTTCTGCATTCAAAACACTACCTGATGTGGATGTTCCACCTAAGCTTTTCCTATAAATTTCCTCGCTCAAAATAACACCAACAACATCATCAAATTTCAATGTATTTGAACCATAAAAAAATTTTCTAATAGCCATTACCAATCTATTCCAAATTTCAAGAAAAGAACACAAAATCAAAAGAGCCCTAACTTCATCAAAGTTTACATTTACATAAGTTAATTGACTAGTGTCCATATCAAACTCATTTAAATGATCAGCAACTAACCCACCTTCTACCATTTTCATATTAAATAAACGCTTCATAAGAAATACCTTATTCGAAGCAAAAGGATTTTCATATAACATTTCTAGGGTTTCCATCAACTCTAGAGTTGTCTTTTCTATTGTAATATTAAAAACCACCGATTGTTTCTGGCATAGACGAATACTACCAAGTGCCTTTTTGTCTAAAATATCCCAGTCCTCATCAGACATCACTGAGGTTTTCTTGGTTTTCCCTTCCAGTGGCCACCATAAATTGTTTTGATAGAGGTAGTCCTCCACATGCATCTTCCATAGCTAATAGTTTTGTCCATTGAACTTCTGAACCTTCAACTTACCCTCATCTACCATTGCTCTCACTCAACCGTGAGACTCCCAATCAACCATGAGACCTTCCTATTGAGGATAACTAAAAACAACCCACTCTGATGCCACTTTTTAGGGTTAGAAGGAAGATATCTAACAAGTTAAATGTAAATTTTATCAATAAATTGATAAATAAAACACATAGGAAATTATAGCAAAAACAAGACAACATAGATAATTTAGCTTGGTTCACCCAATTTGTGTTGCATCCACAAAACCATAGCCATCCAATGATTTTATTATCTAGTTAAAAAAATATTATAATATATTAAATAATTTCATACTACAACTCCCCATCCCAATTACTTATAAAAAGCTTTTAGAAGCTTCCAGAAATTAGGGTTTACAAAGCCGACGAGGATACATGAAGAGTGTACAGTACTAAAGAGTGTATAGTATATCATGATCAGTCACCACATACCAACATCCTCCTCGATATCCTCTTCTATATCACCCTCATTATTCATATCTCCATCCATGCTTCTATCCTCTCTCACATCATCTTGGAATGGAAAAGTTCCAAGATCTCCTATAGTGATGATCATGAAGGAAGACATGTTGAGGTTTTGTTGTCCTCTACCACCTATCAAAGGAAATTGAGGTTCCTACATCATCCAAGTTGGATGTTAGGGGTGCATCTCAGTCCTCATCCTTTGAGTCACTATGTGTGACATTTGTGAGTGTTGGATAGTGGGTCTCTCCTAGTCTAGGGCCGCTACGTGCAGATATTTGATATATAAGTCACATCCTAGGTGTTATATGTATCTTAAAAAACTATCACATCACATGATCATAATGAAATGGAATAATAATATAATCATGTCATCCAATTAGTAACCTATCCCACTAAATCCTAGCTAGAAATTATGTAAGACCTATCCACTTCTTTAGAGTCTGGTATGGTCTTCAGACTATGTCACCATCCTCTAGGTGATCAAATATGACTCTTAGTGCAATAGGTCTCCACACTACTAGGCCTATATAACTGTATAACAAAAATCCTATAGATAATGAAAGGTTGTGCCTATAGGAAATTTGGTCAATCTAGTACATCTAATATGTTCAAATTCCCATACCTGAAGAAGTGTATAATGAAGAATAGTCTAGGCCTCCCAATATACAAAAGAAAAAAGCTCATAATACAAGTGTGAAAGAATACTCCATCTTTAGGCATACACTATCTGATGCTCCTCCATCTCTTGCATAGTATAGACTAGGCCCCCTAAAGCTATGAACCTCACCCATTAGGTGTTAGATCTAAGGCAATGGTGATGCATGTGATCTGGTGAACCAATGAAACATTAGCATGAAGAAGCCACTTGATCTTGATGTGAGATCTAAATTCAGAGGAGATATACGATGACTAATGAAATACACAATATCATGTCTCATCTATTGGTATGTATGAAACTCATCATAATAAATAGTATCATCCCAAACAGGTAATTTGAATATGTACTAGACATCCTCAAGTGTAAATATCATCTCCCTGATGGATTTTTCTAGTATGTGGTTGTCATTTATATCAAAACTATTGAAATTAATGCATTAGAGGTTGTATATGTCGAGGATATTGAGAAAATTGTAATAAAATAAGTTATAGGTTATTAGTGGTGAAGTGAAGCTCAGTATGTTAGCTAGCTCGGTATGTTGATGATCATAGGTTGTGGATTAAATGCTTTGTTTTCAATTATATATTTATATCTATTTTATCCATGTCAAGTTTCATAGATTCGCATGAAGATTTGATTGAGTTATGAGTATTTGTGTTTTGACAGTTTTTATGTTGCTTTAGTTGATGTTCCTGAAAGCGGGAGATGTAATTCTAGTAATTTTAGTAGTTGCAGATGCTTCTCTGGTGATTCATAATTCTTATGGATGTTTTCTAGATTATTCTCTATCTATTTTGTACATCTACATTGGTCATTATGCTCGCGATTGGTGATTTTATTTTGCGTGTTCGTGTTTTTCATGTTCATGGCCGACATGGTGATTGTAGTGTGTTGTGGATCTTCGAGGAATAATTATTGAATATTTTTCATGTTGAAGGATGTTTTTTTGTGTCCCCACTATGTTGTGGCTGACATTGGTTAATTCTCATTGATAATTATTTATGTTTTGGGTTTACATTTTGTGTCCATTTCATATTTTATTGAAGTCGACATCTAGATGATGTTATTCTTGGTTGCGGATATATATGAGTGATTTTTTACATCATTTGAGATATGTGAGATGCAAGATGTGTGAAGTGTCAGTGTTATCTATGGATAAAGTTCAGATCTTTCAAAGGTAGAAGTAAAGTGTGAAGAAGAGTGATTAGAAGAAAGAGTGTTCATATGCTTAATCAGAACTGTAATTAGGCATTAGTAGATGCTATCTTCTTAGTTCAAAATCTCTCAGATAGATTTAATCTGAATGTGACTATAAGACAACGCATCTTCCTTTGGGTAGTAAGCCTTTTTTGTATTTGAGCAGTGAGCTCTAGGTAGTGTGCCTGAATGCATGTGCATTCCCTATTTACTATACCTTTAATAGAGTATGAAATTTTGGATTAACTTGCACCATTGTTTTTCCCCTAATAGGGTTTCCATGCAAAAATATTGGTGTTATGTGTGTTTATGATGTCGCGATGATTTTTTATTTCATGTTTAATTATCAGATCTAAGAATAAGTTTAATAATTATAATTTCTTAGACAACTGATTCCCCCCAACATTTAGTTGTTTATCCTTGTGTTGCCAATACTCCCTTGCTAGGAGATGAAATGTAGATGATGCAGGAGCATCTAGGGTGTAAGTGCAATCTTGCATCAACAAAAAAAATAGTATTTCTTTTCCAATAAGGGTTGAATCAACTTCAATTAGCTGACTAGGGTGGTTTGTAGTAGTTGTGCATTGAGCTACAACATTAAGGCTTACACCTTCACTCTTTTGACGTTCTATGTTCAATGTACTGGTTCATAAATATGACATGAAAGTCTCAGAGGGACCTTATCCCATGTCCCTTCAACATGTCGATGGTGGGGGGAAACAATAGTAAAATAGTCATGAAGAGTTCACGTCATAAGGAGGTTCACATATTCACAAGAAAGAAATGAAAAATTTAATGATATGATTATTAGTGCAAGATTACCAGATTGAATATGAATGTACATTTGATGTCTTTCTTATTAAGGAAATTTGTGAGATAGGATTAGACAAGGTCTTGATATGTGTCTTATTTTTTAATAATGAGATAACTACCTCAATAATTATTAAATGAATTAGGACACAAGAATTAAATTCAAAAAGATAAGTTAAGATCTAGTGATATCTAACACTATCTAGAAAGATTCCCTCCTAAGAACTAAGTGGACTTAACATGTAAATAGGACCTAGATAGGTAAAACACCTATTTATGCCAACACTTTAGATATTGTCATAAAAAACACACTACAATATATAAACTATAAATATGTTTGTATTTATTTGTTTTGAGTGTGTTAGGATGATGGGAGATATAGAAAAAAGTACACTAGTATCTTTATCTATTTGGAAAATAGATTATTTGAGTTCATAAACAATATGTAATAACAAAAATGAAAGACAATACTATAGAGAAGGGGGATTTTCTACTCATTAGTCTCTTTATTCTCATGAGATTCCTAAGGGAGAGACTACCCTAAACTACCTCAAGGAAAAACATGAGAGTTTTAGAATCAAAAAGAGCACTTGTCACAAATATTTTCTAGAAAAACTGATAGGTTCTTAGCCTAAGGATGAAAACATAGTGCATTGGCATCCTAGAGGCACATTGGCATATCATACCAACCAAAAAGAGAGAATATCACAAAAAATGACAAAGTAGCTACTAGCAATCAGATTTCTGAGAAACCACAGAATTTTGGAAAATGATAAAAATTAAAAGAACTAAAATAAAGTGAAGTAGAAATGATAAAGTAAGAGAATAAGAGATAGAAAATTCTCACAATAACTCAATTAATGAAGCCTCTATCAAAATTAATTTCTTCAATACCTACACACATTATATCTGGAGAAAATGTTGGGCTTGTTTAGGGGTTTACCAAAGTCAAAGGTGTTCCCACCTCCAAGGATAACCAAATAGATAGAGAGCAATGAACAAAGGAGTGATAAAAATCAATCCTCAATTGAGGAGGAGAACCTGTATCACAAAATGTAAGTGATAAAAGTGATCCTTGCTTGAGGAGGAAAACCCATATCACAAAATAGAGATGCAATAGGTAGGGGATGTGTGAAATCCCAAGATGCTCATGAGCACAAGACAAGGGAGGTATCACATTCAAGGCTTAAGGAATCCAAAGAGGGAGAGAAAGATAGTTGCAAGAGAAAAACATGTTGTAGAGGGTGTTGCAAGAGCTTGAGAGTGTTTGAAGTTGTTGTAATAAACAAGAGAGTTGTGCAAGAAAAAGAGTGAAGAGGGAAAAGAGAGTGTCTCGAAGGGAGAAAGCTCAAGAAGGAAAAATAGATTGAAAGAATGGATTAAAAAGAGAGAATATGAGGGAAGAGAAGCTTCTCGATCCATTACAAGGAGTCCCCAATAGTTACCACAATAAAAAGTAGTTGACAAGTGGAAAAAATGCTCGAAGGTGGTCGTTTGAACATTGAAACATTGCACGAAACTAGCACAATGCACATATGTTTGGGTGGCATGCTAGTGTCTAGACACATCAGGCTACAAAATAACATTAATAGGAAAAGAATAAGGTTTGATGCAAAGCTGACACACAAAGGTAGCTGCTGAAAAGGGGTCATAGAGCATCCTGAGAGGGAAAAAGGTTGATGCAGGGGCTAAAGTGAGCCTACACAAGTCTTAGAGGAGTGGACACTAAAGTAGATGCAATAATTTATGTGAAATTGCAAGGGGTGCAATTTTATGACATTTCATTTTTTCCCCACTTTAGCAGGCTTATGAATCTACACTAATATGCATGCTAAATCAAATCTACTAAACATAAATAACATCATTATGCCAAAAGTATATTGTAGAGGAAGTATATAGCTCTTAGAACCATGAAAGAATGCCCACAGGTTGAAGACCTATAAAAAAAACACATTAGACAAGAAAGAACTGGACAAGACAACAATGTTAGAACATGAAAAGCCATTACCTCATAGGGTTAGAAAACATAAAACACACACATAGGCACCTAAATAACTAACAATATTTGATTCAGCAAAGTGAAAGAGGCCTTGATGTAGAAGGTTGTCTCAGTACTATGCATCATCCCCTAATTTAGAAATAACACATAAAATAATTCTAAAATTGAGAGAAGAATGTAAGGATTGGCTGCTTCAAGAGTATATACTCAAGATGAAGGAGATGTAGATCTTTGATTCGGTATACACAATTGAGAAGTGAAAAGGCTCAAGAGACAGCAAGAAGGAGGAATGAAAATTCCAAGAGATATGGCTCTACAGGTACTCTCTCCTGAGGAGGTTTAAATGGAGGGACTCCATAGCTCCATAGAACTATGAATTTGAACAAAGTACATCAAAGTCTCGTAGACCAAAAATAGACAAATCTTGTAGGATGCAAGTGCTTCAGAGGCCCTTAGACCTACAAAGAAGGCATTCCCCCAAGTACTCTCTCATGAAGGAAGCCTAATATAAGGGGACTCTACAGAGTCAGACTAGAAAGAAACTTCACAAGGGCATTTGCAAAGAAACATGTTAATCCACATACAAAACATGCTAGAAGATAAAAAACCATGTAGGCAAGCAAGTAGATAGTCATATAAATAGTCCATAATTTGAAATCTTTCAAAGAGGTCTCTCAGTAACCCTTCAAAATAAAAGGAGTTCACTCAAGGGACACACTATTTTAAGAGTGAGTTCTAGTCGGGTTTCTACCAAGCTAGATGCAAATGATTTAATTTGAGATAAAAGCTTTCAAAGAGGATCCCTCATGAACCCTTCAAAATAAGAAGGGGTCCACTCAAGGGATGCTTCATTTGAAAGACATAGAGAAGAGAGGGAGTCCTTAGAAGGACACACATCTCTAGAACAAGTTATCACTACCCCCAACATACAAGGGAGAAAAACCATGCAAGATACTTATAACATACATGATAGAGGTAGACCTTGATATCACTTGTCACATAAAGAAGAGGTAGGTACATCAAAAAATAAATGAGTGATGACACTTGAATCAAGAAGTGGTTGTATTTTATCTTTTAAGGCCTTACATTCACTAGTGGAATGGCTAGGCACTTGATGGTATGTGCAGAAAGAATATTTCTCTTTATTATATTTATGAGATCTCTTAGGAGGGCGAATAGTATTGAAGTGGGATTTAAGAAGCCTCAACAAAATTTTATCGTTCTTAGACAAAGAGTGAAGAGAAGGGAGCAACCTTTTCGTGTGTGGAGAAAAGATTGAATTCTCACAAGGCACAAAGATAGAAGGCAATGGTGGATGAATCATTCCTCAAGAATGCGGTTAAGTGAAAATTATTTCCACATTCAACTGAGGTTTCTATTTAAACTATTCATTTGAGAAACCAATCCCCAAATTATGGTTACGAGGTTCACATTCTATAGGGACCTGAATGCCTTGTTCGTTATGCCCACAACCTTTACACCTATGGCCATATTTAGATACGAGCTTAAAGCCAGGGCCATAACATGCTTGTAAATATTGAGAAGGAGGAGGATCTTTGTAGAGAGCATTGTTCCAGCAATGGGGATCACACTCTTATATGGGATCACCATCAACCTTCTTGGTAGGATTGCCATCATTATCCTCTTTAACAGAAGCACGGTCATCTTCGTCAGAAGGAGGAGGATCAACATTAAGAACATTACAATTCCCATTCACATTATACCATGATGTAGATGAATAATCATCTTTGATAGTGGGTGTGAAGATGTTATAGAAAGGTCTAAGTGGATCAAGGCAACTTTATTTTCTCCAATGTAGGTGTTAGAAAAAAAAATTTTCATTCAAATTCTAAGTTCTTTGCACATTTAAATCCCATTATTTTCCTATCTTTCTAATAATAAATTCATTTTTTCCATCCATGATGTTTAAATACACTTTACCACCATTTGAAAAAGCCAAAAAGTGACTTATACATTATACCATTGTCATGTTTTAAACTTCACTGATTTACCATGGCCTACCATAGTCTAGCCTACGATATAGCAGTTAAGTCATACTAACCTTTACCACTGCACCGTGGGTGGTTAGCACATACACCATGGTGACGATGGTAAATAGTCAACATGGAAGCAATGTAGTGTGCAAGAAGGTTACTACTATACCGTCGAGTCAAGAATTGGAGATCATGCTATGGTGGTAACAACTAAGGGTGAACGGTTAACGATAAGTCATATAGGTTTACCGAGTAACCATGGGTGGTGAACACATAGACCATGGTAGTGCGCTAAGAAATGAGGTAACACTTACCACACCATGTTGGCAGTCATCTCACAGACTGCGGTGGCCACAGTGAACAGGAGGAAGCGGTTGAGAGTGGTTACCGCGCAACCGTGGAGGGTCAGACAAGAGACTGTAGTGGCATGGTTGATGATGAGGAATAGTCAGATCACCATACCTTGGAGAGACAAAACATAGCCAATGGTTGGGTAGTAAGGAGATTGACAGTGAGAGAAGTGGCAAAGGCGGCTACCGTGGTACCCCTAGTAGTCAGGCTAGTGACCATGGTAGCACGGTAAAGGGTGAGTTGATAGTGGATGAAGCGGACATCAGGATAGCGTGGATGGTAGAAGGAGAGGTAGCAGTAGCACAGTGGAAGGGGATAGAAATGAAAGATAATAGTTAGAGGCAAATACCACCAAACCGTCAACAATAAAATTCAAAAGCAGCAGTTGAGTAGTAAGGAAACAGCAGTGAAGTGACAGTCGGTCAAAATTCAAACACTGCAGCACCTCGGGGAGACAAAGCATTGACCGCAGTAGAGCAGTAGGAATAATAGAAGGATTTATGGTATTAAATAAATGTAAAGGCAGGAAATGTCAAAAAAAGAGCAAAATCAAAGGCATGACTATAGTTTTAAAAATTTGATTTTTCGATAAGGCAACTTAATCAAATATTTTAATATATACTAAAGAATTTCAAATGGTTGTAATAGGAAAATGAAGAGTTGTAGTTTTTGAGATTTGATGTATAAATATTTTGTAAAATTTGTAGAAAAGGGGTGGTAGATTTTAGGTAGTTGGATAGGGTGAGCAGTTGTTGAAAAATATGATGATGTATATTGTAAAATCTTTTCAAATTATATAATGTATAAGAATACATAAATCTAGTGATTCAATTATGGTGTCAGTTGTTTATTGAATTCATCAAAAATATTATCTAGTTGTCTCCAAGGTTGTCATTTCTTTATCATTTAAATTGATATGTCAAGGATATTTTCAGTTTGTCAAAGCACATTTTCTGCTCTTGTGTGGTTTAGTTAATTTTCTCCTTCAAGGAAGGATTAAACTCATTTGATTAATCACAATAATTTGGAAAGTGACATTTGGATCAATAAGAAGAACTTGATAATTGCATCTTTGCATGTTTATGTCAGACATAAACTCATAAAAGTGTGAAACAATTAGAATTGTATCCAAAAATAGGATTCACATATCATTTACATCTTGACTCCATTTACCCAACAGAAATAGGCACTGGTCATACCAATTCCATTTTAGGATCTTACAAAATATTATCTATATATTCATATTTCAAACATCATTAGGAGTAGAAGTAATTATTGAGCTTTCATTTATCCCTCACAGTTTTCCATTAGGGATAGATCATAGAAGTAGGAATCATATAAACTTTGCATCACTTTTCTAGGTACACCCGCTTAGGTTTAGCAAAGGCTAAAGAGTAGAAGGTTCAATTATATTAATTGGCCTTGTACGTTGGACAAAAGCATTGTGAGAGCTTGGGAACCTCTCGTGGTTCAAACCTACAGTTTTGAGACCCAACAGTTTGGCGACTCTACTGGGGAATAACTTGAGAAAATTCCGGTGGCACACAACCTTTCCATATAGAGTCATTGAAGAGAGATTCATAGTTAAGAAGTTTGGAAAGTGACTTCATTGGGTGAAATAATAACATTTTCTATTTTCTCACTTTTAAAAGTGGTTGATGACTCTTAATGAACAAGTGCATTGAGATTGATAAAATAAAATACATATTAGAAAGAACTCATCCTAGAGTTCAAACTATCACAATTACTCACAACATGCAGGGAAGAAGGCCTTTATATAGATATGGTGATGGTCCTAATGAAAAAATTATGTGGACTTACAAAAATGATCAGGGCAAGAAAGTGTCTAATGACCTGGGCCCAACAACTAAAAACAAAACATCAAAAATACCGGTGGAAACACATAATTCATATGATACATTAGAAAATGAAAACAACCTATCTAAAGAACCTCACACTCCTAAGGAGAAGAGAAATCGCTTCTATCGAGTAGACCATGAGAAATTTTATGAGGTCATGGATGGATTTGAGGCTGAAAGAGAAAGGAGACAACTTGAATATGATCATAAAGCAACACTTCTTGAGGATGGACTTGGATATGAAGCAACATCTGAAGAAAATTATGAACTTATGATCCAAAATGAGATAAATGCATGGTTGGAATGTAAGAGGCAAGAAATAGAAAGATCAGGAGTAGAATATGAGAAAAATCTTTAGGCAATGAGAGAACTTGAGAAATTGAAGCTGCAAAAAGATCAGATTAAAACACCAAAGGTTGACTCACCCAAATATGTGCCACCTCATAAAAATAGCAATATAGGACCATCAAATGCCCCACAAGCCCACCAAAATTGGCCAAGGAATCAATATAGACATCATAGTGATCCACCACAACATCACGGTGTTCAACCATCTCCTTATGAGTAGCATCTAACCCCACAAGGTCAACAATATGTGGCAATGTCTCATCATAATCCATTGTACCATCATCAACATTACCACAATCCACCTCCTTCACAATACACAACCATGATCAGGCAGTTTGATTTGGTTGGATTTCAAACATGTCCTTATCCTATGGACAATAGCTAGAGAAGCCTTGTCCCAAAGTTCATAGGGAGTAGTGCAATTACAAGTGAAGAGAATTTAAGGAGCTTTAATGCTTTTATACAATATTTGGATATGAAATATGAAGATGTGTAGATGAGGTTGTTTATGATGTCACTAATTGAAGATTCTAGAGATTTATTTAATAGTTTTCCAACAACCTCTATTGATTATATTCATGTGTTTTATGAATAGTTCCTTGAGCAATATGGGAATCAATATGCACCAAAATTTTCTTTTCATGAATTGGTAACTATTCAGAAGCATCAAAACGAATCAGCTTATGATTTCCATCAAAGGTTTTCTAAATTGCCTAATAAGATACCTCCTAGATCCAAATTAGTTGTTCTTGTTGCAATGATTATTTATTTAAAACCTTTTGATCCTAATATAGGATATGAGCTTAGGAACAAGGGTCCCAAAAATTTGGCTAAAGCTCAAAGGAAAACACTCACTATTGAAAATAATAGGAAGGTTGCAGGGATGATTTCCAAGAGAGATAACCCTAGGGTTCCCCAATATGCTCCTCCAAATAAAAAGGAAAACACATATAGGAATGAAAGGCCAAGACTACATGGCATGCCATATAATACAAATTGGAGATATGGAAAGCCAATGATGGATAATAGGCCAATAAATAGACACTTGATCCTCTAAAGAGGAGAGGGACATACATGGTTGATAATAGTCCTTGGTGTCCAATGTGTGACTTTCCACACTCTTTAGAGCATTGTGTTGTAGCTTAGTTAGTTCTAGGAAAAGACATAGCAGAAAATGATAATGAAGAAGATCATAATATATATTTGAATTCTCATACTCTTCACTCAACATAGCAAGGGTATTCATCTTCAGAAGAAGGAGGGTATGAATATGATGTTGATCATCATAAATATAATGTTTAGATGGTAGAACAACAAGTTTTTTCTGACTATGAGGAAAGTGATGATGAACAAGGTTCTCCTACTACATCATATCAAACCAATAAGGGAAATATGAGGAGACCATCTAAGGAAGAAATTAAAATATTAACCATTGCAGTAATTGAACAGGCTAAAAGAAAGTATTGGCTAAGAAATAGAACAACAAATGAGAATGAAGGTGTTCCAAGAGGAATATTTTTGAAAAATAAGAAGATATCCCATGAAATATCAAAAGGGACAGATGATAAGAACTCTAATAATAAAGAACAAAAGCATGTCCTTAAAGAAGGAAATAAATAATTTCCTAAGGACAAGCAAAAGCTATACTAGGCACCCAAAGGGGAGAAAGAGGAGAACAAAGGAGAGTTAGTAGAGCAAAAGAAGGTGATTAGGACTGAAGGTACATCTTTTGACTTCATGCAAGCTTTGTCCCAAGTAATTGTTTTTGTCCCATTACTTGAAATGATGAAAATTAAGGTGTATAGGGAAAGTGATATTCAAATAATGTCTAGTGGGAGGAATCAAAATGTGAACTTTGAACAAAAGGAGAATCTTGGAGTTGTTGATAAGAAAGGAAAAATAAAAGTTTCAGAAGTTTTCCTAAATAATGCATTGATGAATACACCACAAATTGATCCATTTTTTACTACCCTACTCATAAACGGTAAATTGGTAAGAAATTGCATGATATATTTAGGTGCTTCTATGAATATTATGCTAGTAGCGATAATGTAACAACTTGGTATGTGGATAGATATTGAGGGTGGTAAATTTTATGCCATGGATAGTAGGCATGTCCCAATTGTGGGGATTATGAAAAATGTAGAAGAAAAACTAGCAACCTACCCACAGACAACCTATAATATTGATATAACTATGATTGATAGACCTCCTCAGTTTGGAATTCTTTTGTCAAGACAATGGACTGCAGCAGTTGGAGGTAATGTGCAGTTTGATTTATCCTATGCCACAATACCAGTTAATGGTGAAAAATTAAAGTTGTATAGAGAACCAAGAATGAATCAGATTGTTGAGTATGTTCCTCAAGAACAACTTAATTTCTTTTGTGATGTGGATTTAGGGAGTTTCAGAGTAGAATTTTCTTAGCCAGAATTAGTGAATACTGACCCACTTGATAATCTTGTTTCTAGAAATCAGCAAGGTGTGTGGAAAATGTATTTTGATGGGGCATGTAGTCAAGACGGTAATGAAGCTGGGATATTTTTCATATCACTAGAAGGTACAACATTTAATTATTCATTTTTTTTGTCTTTTGAATGTTCAAACAATGTGGCAGAGTATGAAGCCTTGTTGATTGGTTTGAACATGGTTGTCAAGCATAAGATTAAGTTGTTGATTGTCTTGGGAAATTCTAAGCTAGTTGTGTCACCAGTTAGATCAAAGTATGCAGCAAGGAACAAGAGTCTAAAACAATATAGAAATGTTGTGTGGGATACAATTGAACTATTTGATGCATTTTCAATTGATTGGATAGATAGATCTGAAAATTTGATGGCTGATTTTTTGGCTAATGTATCCTTAAAGAAAGATGATATCACTTTGGCTAGAGTGTAACAGGTTGAATTCAAAACCAGACCTGTTGTCCCTAACAACATATATAGCTGGTAGGTTTTTAATGATGATACTGAACTTTTGAAGTTTCTTCATTGTATAGACCAGTATGAAGCATAGGGGATTGATTTCAATGCTTTTGTGGAAGAAATGGATAGGAAACAGACTGTATTTGGCAAGGAAGTTTTGCAGCTTAAAACCAACAAGTTTCCCAAAGGGCTTGTGGCATTGGAGAGAGTATATGATGGGAATGGTCATTCTCTCATAAAGCAAACACCTTTTAAGAAAGAGGATATTGAAGAAATAAATCTGGGAAGTGAATTAACACCCAAAAGGGTTTATATCGAAAAGAAAATAAGCCCAACCATCAAAATAATGCTGATTAAATTTTTGGGAAAGTAAAATAATGTGTTTTCTTGGTCTTATGAGGATTTGAAGGCATATATAAAAGATATTTTTCAACATGAAATTTCACTAAATCCAGATGCAAAGCCATTTAGACAAAGACAGAGGCCTATCAATCTAACTCTAGAACCTAAGATGCAAGAGGAGCTAGCAAAACTCAGAGAGGAAGGTATTATAAAACCCATCATACATTCAACATGGGTCTCAAATTTGGTTCCAATTAGGAAGAAAAATGGGGATATAAGATTATGTGTGGATTTCAGAAATCTAAATGTTGCTTCCCTAAAAGATAATTATCCTCTTCCAAACATGGAGGCAATATTGCACAAAGTGACAAGATGTGAGCTATTGTCAATGATGGATGGATTTTCTGGATATAACCAAGTCAAAGTCAAAGAATCTGAGCAATACAAGACAACGTTCACTACACCATGGAGAATGTACATCTATGTAAGAATTCTATTTGGTCTCACAAATGTAGGAGCTACTTTTCAGAGGGCCATGGATGTGGAATTTGTAGATCTAAATAATTCTATAATGGTAGTATATCAAGATGATCTCACTGCTTATTCCAAAAAGGAAAAGAATCATGTGGGGGACTTGGAGAGGATCTTCATCAAAGCTTTGGAATATGGTATAAGTCTCAATCCTAAAAAATGTCATTTTGTTGTTATAGAGGGTAAAATTTTGGGGCATATTGTGTCAAGAGATGGGATTAGGATAGATCCTAAAAGAGTTGATGCCATAGATAAAATTACCATTCCCAAAACTATCAAAGAAATCCAATCATTTTTTGGCCAAATTAATTTTGTTAGAAGATTTGTGTCCAATATTGCTGAAATTGTTAAGCCTATATCCAAGATGTTAAATAGGGGAGAAAATTTGGACTAGACTACTGAAGCTGAGGATGCTTTCATATATATAAAAGGAGCTATAAAAGAAGCCCCCATCTTGAAGTCCCCTGATTTTAGTAAACCATTTCAGATATTTTATTTTGCTTCATTTTACACCATAGCAGTTGTCATGTTACAGAAAAAGGATGAAGGCCATGAGCAACCTGTTTCCTTTTTCAGCAAGTCTTTGCAGGGGTCAAAATTGAAGTATGATATTATGGAAAAACCAGTTTATCTATTGGTTAAAGCAGCAAAGGCTTTCATAATTTATCTTGTTGGTGATAAGGTAATTGCTTATGTCCCACATGCAACTGTGAAGTATATCCTAGTGCAGACAAAGGTGACAGGGAAAATATGTAGGTGGATTAATAAAATCCAAGAGTTCAATATGCAGATTCAGATTACCAAATTGGTAAGAGGACAGGGTTTGGCTAGGCTAATGGCAAAAACAAATATTGAAGCAAACCAAATATGCAATGTAGAAGGTAAGGAAGAGGTTGTAGCAAGTGTTGATCATAATCCATGGTATATAGATGTGATGTGTTATCTTAAACACATGAAATGTCCTAAAGGGTTGAATGATAATCAAATGAGAACTTTGAAGTTGCAGGCTTCTAAATATGTTTTTATAAAATGGGATTTATTCTGGAAGAATAGGGATGACATATTGCTATTATGTTTAGATGAGTCCTAGGTAAGACATGTCTTGAGAGAAATGCATGAAGGGGTTTGTGGAGGCCATTATTCTGCTAAGACCACTGCACACAAGATTATCAGGGCTGGTTATTATTGGCCTAAGGTGTTCAATGATTCTTGTATACATGTGAGGAAATATGAAGCTTGTCAAAAAAATTCAGGGAGGTTGAAGTATGAAGGAGCATTTCCACTTCGACCCTTGCAGGTAGAAGCACCTTTTCACCAATGGGGAGTTGATTTCATTAGAGAGATACAAGAGAGATCAAGTGGAGGACATATGTGGATACTAGTGGCCAAAAATTATTTTACTAAGTGGGTGGAGGTTGTCCCAACTAAGCAAGCAATAAGCAAGGTGGTAGTGAAATTTTTGATGGAGAATGTTATAACTAGGTTTGGTACCCTGTTAGATTGATCACAGATAATGGGATGTGTTTTAGATCTAGAGAGTTTAGAGATTTTTGTAGAACATATGGCATTGATGTTTCTTATTTTTCCCCATATCATCCATAAGCAAATTGTCAAGAAAAATCAAGTAATAAAATTCTTTTGATGATAGTAAGGAGGATTCTTGGTACAAATAAAAAGGCATGGGATTCAAAGTTAATATTGGATGTATGGGTCGATAGTTTCACAATGAAGAAGGAAACTAGAAAATATCCATTTGAATTCTATGGGACACAAGCTAGGATTCCACTGTAGAACATTTTTCCAATTTATAATTTTATTCTACAAGAAGACCTAGATATTCCTAAATCTATGGAGGAAAGAATGGAATAGCTTGTAGAACTTGATGAAATAAGAAGAATGGCTCAGAAGTAGAATGCGAAGTTACATTCACAAATGAAATATCTTTTTGATAAAAATTCCAAGGAGAAGAAGTTTGAATAAAATGACCTAGTGTTGATGTATAATGCTCGATGTCAGGAGAAGGGACAACATGCCAAGTTTGAAGCTTGATGGTTGGGCCCTTTTGTGATAACTAGTAAAGGAGGTGAAGATTCATATTTCCTACATAACATGTCTAGAGAAGAGGAGTTTCCTATACATGGGCAGTTCTTGAAGCATTTTTTCTCTTAAGAAAGAATAGAGGGTTAAGGATTTCCAATGCATAAAAAATTCTACATAAACCTCTTTAAACATTATTTTCCATGCACACTAGTTTTAGAAAAAAATTGAAGGGTCTGGGTTTGCCAGTACATGGACATTCCTAGAGGTTCCATTTTTTAAAACTCTATTTTCTTTATATGTACGGTAGTCTAGGGTTTCTCCATTTTCCATTTTCCATTTTCCATTTTACATCTCCTCCATGCTCTTTTATCCCCTCCATCTTTCAGTTCCTTCATTTTCATGTTCAGTTATGCCGTGGTCTGCTCTCCTAGAGAATTCTAGATTCTTGCTATGATTTTCAAAATCACTCATCCCCAACAGGAGCCAATGTTAGAACCGAAAATTTAAATTTAAATTCTAAGTTCTTTGCCCATTTAAATCACATCATTTTCCTATATTTCTAATAATAAATTCATTTTTTCCATCCATGATGTTTAAATACACTTTACCTCCATTTAAAAAATCCAAAAGGTGACTTATACATTATACCGCTGTCATGTTTTAACCTTCACTGCTTTACCGCGACCTCCCATAGTCTAGCCCATGGTATAGCGGTTAAGTCATACTAACCTTTACTACTGCACAGTGGGTGGTTAACACATACACCATGATGACCACGGTAAACATTCAACAGGGAAGCAACGCAATGTGTAGGAAGGTTACCACTATACTGTTAAGTGGAGAAGTGGAGACCATGGTATGGTGATTGTAGCTAAGGGTGAATGGTTAACAAGAAGTCATAAAGGTTTACTGCATAATCACGGGAGGTCAACACATAGACCGTGCTAGTGAGGTAAGCAATGAGGCAAAACTTACCGCGCCACTATTGGTGGTCATCTCATAGACCATGATGCCCATGGTTAACATGAGGAAGTGGTTGAGACTGGTTACCACGCAACCAGGGAGGGTCAGATAGGAGACCACAGTGGCATGGTGGACGACAAGGAATAGTCATACCAACATACCACGGAGGTACAAAAAATAGCCAACGATTGGATGGTAAGGAGATTAACGGTGAGAGAAGCGACAAAGGTGGCTACCATGGTACCGCTAGCAGTCAAACCAGTGACTACGGTAGCATAGTAAAGGGTGATTTGACAGCGGATGAAGCAGACACCATGATACTATGCATGGTAGAAGGAGAGGTATCGGTAGTGTGGTGGATGGGGATAGCAATGAAAGATATTGGTTAGAGGAAAACACCGCCAAAACACCGACAACAAAAGTCAAAAGCAGTGGTTGAACGGTAAGAAAACAATAATGAAGTGACAATCTGTCAAAATTCAAACACTACGGCACCTCGGGGAGACAAATAATTGACCGTGGTAGAGTGGTAGGAATAATAGAAATATTTATAGCATTAAATAAATGTAAATGCGGGAAATGTAAAGAAAAATCAAAGCCATGACTATAGTTTTAATTATTTGATTTGCCGATAAGGCAACTTAATCAAATATTTTAATATCTTCAAAAGAATTTCAAATGGTTGTAATAGGAAAATGAAGAGTTGTGATGTTTGAGATTTGATGTATAAATATTTGTTAAAATTTGAAGAAAAGGAATGGTAGATTTTAGGTAGTTGGACAGGGTGAGCAGTTGCTGAAAAATATGATGATGTTTATTGTAAAATATTTTCAAATTATATAATGGAGAAGAATGCATAAATCTGGTGATTCAATTATGGTGTTAGTTGTATATTGAATTTATCAAAAATATTATTTGGTTGTCTCCAAGTTTGTCATTTCTTTATTATTTAAATTGATATGTCAAGGATATTTTTAGTTTGTCAAAGCACATTTGTTTCTCTTGTGTGGTTTAGTTAATTGGCTCCTTCAAGGAAGGATTAAACTCATTTAATTAATCATAGTAATTTTGGAAAATGACATTTGGATCAATAAGAAGAACTTGATAATTGCATCCTTGCACGTTTATGTTAGACATAAACTCATAAAAGTGCTAAAAAATTAGAATTGTATCCAGAAATAGGATTCACATATAATTTACATATTGACTCCATTTACCCAACAGAAGTAGGCACCATTCATACCAATTCCATTTTAGGATATCACAAAAAATTATCTATATATTCATATTTCAAACATCATTAGAAGTAGAAGTAATTATTGAGCTTTCATTTATCCCTCACAGTTTTCCATTAGGGATAGATCACATGGGTAGGAATCATATAAAATCTGCATCACTTTTGTAGGTACACCCACCTAGGTTTAGTAGAGCCTGAAGAGTAGAAGGTTCAATTATATCAATTGGCCTTGTACATTGGCCAAAAGTGTTGTGAGAGCTTGGAAACCTCTCGTGGTTAAATCTTGCATTTTTGAAACCCAACAGAAGGATTTTCTAAAGTCTAGAGAAATCCCATCATCACCAAGACATGCATTTTCTTGAGAAGAGGTAGAAAGAGTGAACTTAATATTTCTTTCTTCAAAAGGATCTCCTTTAGGGATATCTATCTCAAGGGTATCCTATGTAATGGGTATTGCTTGAGTAGAAATCAGCGTATTGGAAGACACTGAAGGGATAAGAGTAGGTACAACTAAAACTTAATCAACAACTACCATCTCACATAAGTGCATAGCCTCAGGGTCAGCCCTCACTATGACTACTCAATTATTTCAAATGAACTTAAAGATTTTATGCAAGGTAGATAGGATTGTGCCCATAGCGTGAATCCACGGTCTACCAAGAAGAAGGTTATATGGTAATTTTTTTGACATAACATATACAAGGGTGGGTATGGTAATAGGTCCCAACCTCAAAGGCAAGAGTATTGTGCCTAGGGCTTGTCAACTAACATTATTGAACCCATGAATTTCAATAGAAGAAGCATTAAGAGAAGATAAATAGTCAATAGATCAATGTTGCATACATTGAGCATTGAACAAGAATTAATAAGAGTATGTCTAATGCCAATGTTGTTAATGTTGACTATAATCATTAGAGGATCCGCTTGCTTCTACACTTCCAAAGGCAAGAGTTCATATGGATAGAATGTGATATTCAACGAATCTACACGAATATGAGCCATCAACGCATTAACATCCATTGGCCTAACCGAAGAAGGCAAGAGGATATTTTGCAAGGGTTCTTGAAGCATACCTTGATAAACTAGAGAAAACTAGAGCAAGTCCAATAGTGAGATCTTGGCCAAAGTAAGATAGAGTTGCTCGAAAAGGTCATAATCACTAGGTGCTTTAGTAGTAGGTTTAGGTGCTTGAGGAAGGCTTGGTTGAGAAGGTGGTAAAGAAGTAAGCCAATGAAAATTTTGTTTATTCCTTCTAGTCTCGTAAGTATGGGCTAGCGCTCTATAGGAGGGAGCCTTAGAAATATTAGGAGAATGACTATCAAATAAAACACCATTAATTGAACAAACCCTTTTAGGAGAAGGACTAGCTGGAGTTACACAAATGAATGATCTCTTAGGCCTCTTAGGGGAAGTAGAGACATAGATTACATTTACAAAATCATCACAACTAGTGAAATAATTATTTGAAGAAATGTTTTTAACATCGATCCAAGGAGGATCAGATGTGGAAGGAGATCCATCATTTGCTAACAAACCATCTCTAGAGGAGAGTGCATTGGAATATGGAAGAGATTCATCATTTACTAATGTATCATCTCTAGAAGAGAGTGCATTGGAATGAAGAGAAGGTAGAGTAATTCTAAGAAAGGTATCAATAATTTCATCTTCTTGCAACAAGATATCCTTCAAAGAAAGAGGAATCTCATGAGAAGGATGAAAGATACAAACTGATGTAAGGGTAAAACAGAGTCACTATCTCATGCATGGAATGGAACATCATTAAAACTTTGAATAAAACTAGATGTTGAACTCATAAAAGAGGATATTAAATTCATTTTGGTGATAGAACTAAGAAAAATCAAGAATCCAGATTTTCTATTTTTTTTTATATTTTCTAGGTAAAATATTTTGTGTTTCACGTCGAGTTCACCAAAATGTAGCGAAGGGGGACTCACTACTCATGAGTGTCTTTATTCTCAAGAGATTCCCAAAGGGTGAACTTCCCTAAACCACCTCAAGGAACAATGCGAGATTTTCAAAATCAGAAAGAGAAGGTTACAAATATTTTTGGACAAATTGATAGGCTCTTGACCAAAGGATAAGAGTGTGGAATAAGGATGATAGCATGGAACGCTAGCATCCTAGAGGTTCCATGGCATCTTGAACAGACCAAAAAGTAAGAATATCACAAAAATGACAAAGTGGCTACTAGCAATCAAATCTATGAGAGACTAAAGAATGCAATAAAGTGATAAAAAGTAAGAAAATTGAAATAAAGTGAAGTAAAAATGATAAATTAAGAGAATTATAAGACATAAAACTCTCACAAAATTTCAAGTAATGAATCCTACAATAAATGAATGTCCTCAATACCTACATACATGATATCTGAAGAAAATGTTTGGGCTATATAGGGGTTTTCTAGATTCAAACCCCCATTTTAGTGTTCCCATCTCCACGGATAGCCAAATAGATAGAGAGAAATGGATGAAGGAGTGATTAAAGCAATCCCCGCTCAAGGAGGAGAACCTGTATCACAAAATTTAGGTGATAAAAGTGTGTCACCAAAAAGTGTAGCCTTTTGACACTTTTCACTCATTTGGACCCTTGCTTATGGATTTTGGACCTAAATAACCCCTTTTTATCATCATTTATAGGCCCATATGACCCCTTATTGTGTATCCTGAGGCTTAATTTGATCAAATATCTAATAAAATCATCATATAAACCTAATTTCTTTGCTCTTGGATAATCCACCTAGAAAAAGGTCCCCTGTGGAACTAGGTTGCCCATCTAGGTGAATTATTCCTATCCAGATGGACTAGGTCTCCCAAGGTGGCGACCTAGTCCCATTAGAGCTATTTTTTGGGGATCTAAGTGAGAAAAGTTAGGGTTTTGGTTTATTTCTCTTTCATGTTAGCCTTGAGGATCAAATAACAAATTTTTTTAGGTGGATTTCCTATAAATAATCCTAAAAACCCTAATTCATCATTAGACACACTCATTATTCACAAATATCTCACTCACTCTCCACTCTTTTGAAGCAAGCTAGGATTTATGCATACTAAGTCATCAAGAAATATCTCCAAGGAATTCAAGGGTCCATTTTTGCAACAACACAATATCATTCATCAGGGAAAGGTATTAGCTCCATCATTTCATGTTTCATTAATTCATTTCTCCATTTTATTTGATTATCTAAAAATGGGTTTGACCAAGGGAAACCCCTATACTCTAACAATCAACATTTCATCTTCCTTCTTTGTGTGTGTTTTTAGATTTAGGTATTTTACAAGTTTGGAAATAATTCAAGGATGGGTTGAAGACTTTTTAGGGAATATCCTTGACAACTAGGTAAAAACATCCACAAAAAGATACCTATAGGCCGAAAACCAAGGTTTCTAGTCCAAACACTTGGAGGAGCAGAAAATACAGATCAAGAACTCTCGTTTCCAACTTCATATTTTTAGAAAAGGAAAAATGGACACTCCCACAAGTTGTGGTGACCTATTCCCATTGTGCTTATTTTTCAGAGATTTATGTGGATCCGGATACCCATTTGGCTGAAATAGACCCTAAAGCAATTTTTTGAAATCACCCTGAAAAAGGACTAGGTTGCCCAACTTGGCACAAGTGTCCTACCAGACATAAAAAAATAGATTTTGTAGAATTACCTAGAAATCCATAGTCTTTACTCTAGCCTCTACCATTTTCCTGTTAAATACTTTCATTTTTATAGTCTTCTATCTTGTTTCATAAGATTTCTTAAGTCATTTAGCATAAGTCTGCAAATCTTAATGTGTTTTCATACAACTTACATTTTATAGGTTTTACATTAATATTTAGTCTCTTTTATCAATTATTTATAGTTAGATCATTTCACTTAGATACAATCACACACACCACATGACAACCCCTAATTCCTTTTGAATGTAACATATGCATTTTGGCCCATCCTTCTCCTTTTAGGTGAAAACCCTAGAAGTGTAAGAAAGAATTAAGGTGCCAAAATCTTTGTTACATTTTGGTGAACTCAACTTTTGAATCCCCTTTTTCTCTAATTTGGAGTTTTTTATCATCCTCAATTTGAATTGCATTGAATTTTTCCTTGTTTACTTTACACTCTAGGGTTTTAAAATTTGCATTAGTGAAAAGTGCATGTAGGTTGCATTTTTTAACTTAAATAATTCCAAATTGTCTAAAATTTGTATTCTCATCTTAGGTTTGTACCATACAATACAAAAACCACTTGGATCCATCCAAATATTTAGAAAATTCTTTAAAAAATCACTAGGAGGACTAAGTCACCACCTTGGGCGACCTAGTCCCTTTCTACCCCTGAAGTAGCCTTTTATAGAGTTGAAAACTCTATTTTTAGGCTTATTTTTTCTCCCATTATCTATCTGTATCAGTTGGTTGAGTTTTTGTAACATGCATTTTACTTTATGTAGCTCATTTGATAGATTGCTTAAATTTCCCTTTACATTCACAACATTTTATTTTCAGTAAAATCAGTAAATTACATTGCATTATATGTCTTTACATTTCATTTTACTTTTGCATAGTTCCTATTACATTTCATTTATTAGAAATAGAATTCATGGAAATTAGAATTTTTCAATTTTCCTTTTCTACATTAGTTCCTACTTCATTTAGATCAAATTCATTACAAAATGACAAAAAAACATTAACAACATCACATGCACCCACTCACACCCTTCTTAAGCCCTTTAGTAGTGATGAATTGGACATGTTAGATGAAGCCATTGATGACTTCATCTCTCCTTTATCATCCACTAAATATTTTCCTCAGGATGATAATCATGATAATCATAATTGTTCTTCTCTTGATATCTCTCCTATTGGCAATGAAGGTATCTTGTGGAAAGGAGACACAATCATTGAACATCATGATGGTATTGCTTGTTTTCCTCTTCCTTCCCATTGAAAATACCTTATTACATACAAAGCTAAAATAATGGTTACTACCTTACCTATTCTTCAATCATCTGCCAACACCTCTCCTATCTGCAATAATGCTTTCATACCTAAGGCTATGTTGGTATCAAACAACCCTATGACTGAGAGTTATAGCATTATTTCTCTCCTTCCTAATGTTCCTCACATTTGGAAGAGTCTATTTGAATAGAAAATTCCAATCATTTGTAACCATCTAATTCCTAATTCTCCTTCTCTTAACACATATCCTATAAGTGATGAAGCTACTTTCCCAACCCTAATCATGCCATGTGATAAACCTATTGTTTGTCACTTTCCAAAAATCTCTCCTCCTAGGATAGATAATATGGAACAAGAGAACTAAACCTTAGGGAAGAGTAATTCAACCACCAACAATCACAACAATTGAATTTCCCTCGATATCTTAACATATCTCCTATTAGTGAAGAAGATATTATGATGGAATGAAACACTTCAGCCATTGATCATTCCCTTACTAGAGATGAAGTCAATTGTGAAGAAAAAAATAATGAATGTCTTGAACATCTCATTTGTATTTCTCCTACATACTCTCCTAATAGGGAACATATCATGGTACATGAACACAACAACATGGTTGCACTCCTTTCAATAAATAGTAATGTGTCTTCCTTGGGTAATGGTAAAACGATGATACTCAGTTGCCCATTTTTAGAGATACATCACCCCAAGCTCTCTAAGGTTATGCATACACAATTTTCCATTAGATCCCCATCTACTATTGGACCTCCTCAACATCCTCTAATCTTTCCCCCATCTAAGAAAAAAATCTCACACCACCCAAGTTATCATGACCTCACTCACATATATGACAAAGTCTATACAAGCAAGGCCAACTTTGCTAAAAATTTGTTTCCTTATCCACATAAATAATGTTATTTGTTGCTCCTTTCCTTGTAATAGTTGTAGGATCATAGCATACTCACTATTGTATGATTTACATCCATCATGAGGAGAAACATACCATCATCCATTCTAGGCTCACCTTTGTCCTACACTAAGTGGGGGAAATTTGTTAAGCAACCTTACCCTCGTATGTCACTTGTCGTTGTCTCTTTTGACTATTTGTTAAACTTTCATGAACATATAAGAGAAAGCTTGGGATTTGGATGAAATTCATTAGGTTGACTCATATGTGACATGCTATCTCCTCTTCATGATGTAGCTTACTTTGGAAACATATGACTTGACATAGGGCTTTCCAAGTTAGCTCTAATATCTTCTTTCACCTATCCTTGGCTAATTTAAAGAAATTTCTCATAGTGATGGTGTAGTAACCTCTTTAAATTGGGGGCATACATAGACAACATCCTTTTCTAAATTCCATGTCATGATTTTTCTCTTTCCTGTGATGTGTCCTCTTCTTGGTGGTGTCACTAGGTTTGATGCCTTCCAAGAGTGTACGATCAACTAAAGTGGCCTAATGTGAATGAGGCATCCCATAGATAATGATCTAACACACTGAATTATCCTCTCTTGGAGACACTAGGCACAATTCTCCCTAATAATAATACCTTACATGAACTAAGAAAAATCCCCTTCAACAAAATTTCTTCACATAACATTCAAAAATCATTTACACAAGCATTGTGGTGCCTTATCAAATTTATCAAGAGAGATAACTTTGGTATGGTTAGTATAATGGGAAGCCGACACACTGACATGACTTTCTCATTATACAGTGGGAAGCCCAACACACTGGAATGGATTTCCCACTAAACTAATTCTTTTGGATAACTCACAACACAAACGACTTGATGTTCTGTGGCCCCAAAGTGAGCACATATTTTCCACCTCATTCTTCTTTCCTCTAGTTCTTTTCATCATATGATCATGCATCTTGGTTTGTTACAAATCATTCACCCTTGAATGTGTCCTTGCATTGATGTCTCAATGACTTAGAATCTCGAATCTTGGGGGCTTAACCACCTTCTTCATTCTTCACCATCCACATCACTTGGCTACTCTAGTGTAAGTTTAAAAAAAGTTCACTCTCTCACTAAAGTGAGGGATAAATGTGTCACCAAAAAGTGTAGCCTTTTAACACTTTCACTCATTTGGACCCTTTCCCACAGATTTTGGACCTAAATAACCCATTTTTATCATCATTTATAGGCCTCTATGACCCCTTATTTTGTATCCCAAGGCTTAATTTGATCAAATATATGATAAAATCATCATATAAACCTAATTTTTTCACTCTTAGATAATCCACTTGTCAAAAGGGCCCCTGTGGGACTAGGTCACCCATTTGAGAAAAAATAGTCCTATTTAGGTGGACTAGGTCACTCAAGGTGGTGACCTAGTCCCATTGGAGCTATATTTGGGGATTTGAGTGGGAAAAGTTAGGGTTTGGGGTTATTTCTCCTTCATGTAAGACTTGAGGATCAAATAAATTTTTTTTTTAGGTAGATCTCCTATTAATAAGCCTAAAAACTCTAATTCATCATTAGACACACTCATTATTCACAACTCTCTCACTCACTCTCAACTCTTCATTCACCACTCTTCTCAAGCAAGCTAGGGTTTCTGCATACTAAGTCATCAAGACATATCTTTAAGGCATTCAAGGGCTGATTGCTACAACAAAAAAAGATCATTCATCATGGAAAGACATTAGATCCATCATTTCATGTTTCATTACTCCATTTCTCAATTTGATTTAATTACCTAAGAAGGGGTTTGACAAAGGCAAGCCCCTATACTCTAACAATCAACATTTCTTCTTCCTTCTTTGTGTGTGTTTTTAGATTTAGTTATTTTGCAGGTTTATAAATCATTCAAGGATGATTTGAAGACTTGATAGGGAATCTCCTTGAAAAATAGGGAAAAACATCCACAAAAGGATACCTACAGGACAAAAATCAAGGTTTTTGGTCCGAACACTTGGAGGAGCAAAAAGTGCGAATCAAGAACTCTCATTTCCACCTTCAAGTTTTTCAGAAAAGGTAAAAGGGAAACTTCAACAATTTGTGGTGACCTATTCCTATTATACTTATTTTTTAGATATTTATGTGGATCTAGATACCCATTTGGCTGAAACGGGCCCTAGAGTAGTGTTTTGAAATCACGTCGAAAAAGGACTAGGTCGCCTGGCTTGACACAAGTATCCTGCTAGAAATAAATATTAAATTTTTTAGAATTTATTGGACATCCACAATATTCACTCCATCCTCTACCATTTTCCAGGTGCATAATTTCATTTGTATAGTCTTCTATCTTGTTTCATATGCTTTGTTAGGTAATTTAGCAGAAGTCTACATAACTTAATGTTTTTTTCACACATCTTGCATTTTCTTGGTTTTACATTAATATTTAGTCTATTTTATCAGTTCTTTAATTTTAAATCATTTCACTTAGATAAAATCACACACACCACATCACAACCCCTAATTCCAAATGAATGTAACATATTTATTTTGGCCCATCTTTCTCCTTTTAGGTGAAAAACCCTAGAAGTGTAACAAAGCATTAAGGTGCCAAATTCTTTGTTACATTTTGGTGAACCCGACTTTCAAATCCCCTTTTTCTCTAATTTGGAGTTTTGTATCATCCTCAATTTTCATTCCATTGCATGTTGCATTATTCACTTTACATTCTAGGGTGTTAAAATTTGCAATAGTGAAAAGTGCATGTAGGTTGCATTTTTGCATTTCAATCATTCTAAACTATCTAGAAATTTGCATTTTTATCTTAGGTTTATACCATAAAATATAGAAACCACCTGAATCCATCCAAATATTTACAAAATTATTTTAAAAATCACCAAGAGGGCTAAGTCACCACCCTAGGCAACCTAGTCCCTTTCCATCCCTAAAATATCCTTTTACAAAGTTGAAAACTCTGTTTTTAGGCTTCTGTTTTCTCCCATTATCTATCTGTATTAGTTGGTTGAGTTTCTATAACATGAATTTTACTTCATGTAGCTCATTTTGGCTCATTCCATGCATTGATTAAATTTCACATTGCATTCACAACATTTTATTTTAAGTAAAATCACTAAATTAGATTGTTTGAAATCTGAAAATTACATTGCATTCTATGTATTTACATTGCATTTTAATTTTGTATAGTTCCTATTACATTTCATTTACTAGAAATAACATTCATGACAATTAGAATTTTGCAATTTTTCTTTTCTACATTAGTTCTTAGTTCATTTAGATCAAATTTATTACAAAATGAAAACAAAACATTAACAAAATCACATGCACTCACTATTCCATTCTTTACATCCATTGCGAGGAGAAATATACCATCATCCATTATAGGCTCACCTTTGTCTTGCACTAAGTGGGAAAAATTCATTAAGCAGCCTTACCCTCGGATGACACTTGTCGTTATCTCTTTTAGCTACCCGTTAACCTTTCATGAACATATAAGAGCATGCTTGGGATGTGGAAGACATGTCTTAAGTTGACTTGCATGTGACATACTATCCCCTCTACATGATCTAGCTTACTTTGGAAAAATATGACTTGACATAGTGGTGCAAGAGCACCTAAGTTACCATACATTGTCTAGAAAGTCATTGTTTCAGAAATTTATCTAGGCCAACTTTTCTTCCCATTCTTGTTCATTAATTTTTATTCCTTAGTAGCATTTGTGATCAGGTGTTGCGTTGATAAAGGTCATGTTGACCATTGCTTAGGTTGGAGCTTTTGGCTACCAATAAGGCTTAAGACCTTTTTGACCTTTTTAGGTGTTAGTTTTTTAAAAATATTGAAAATAAGGCTTAATGGAAGCCATAAGCAGCCAAGGAGAGGTTAAGACCAAGCTTAACTATTTTTGAGACCCTATTTAAGGGGACCTCAACATGGAATGGAGGTTAGAAGATTTTACATTGTTTGGAGTTTTTGAATTCAAGGAAAACAGTGGTGTTTTTAGTGTGAATTTTTGGTTTTTGCATTGAAGTAGTGCTCTAATGGATTGAGTTGGATACTATAGGTGGTGTAGGATGTAGTATACTTGTTAGTTAAGCACTGTTTGGTAGTAATTTAGATTCTTAGTTCAGTTTCAAGCACTTTTCTAGATAGTTGCTTCATTTCATTTGCTGATCTGATCGGTTGTTTGTAGAAAATGGAGGGTTAGATCACATTCCCACTGTACATATTGTACGTCCCCTTGGGAATTGTGACTAGAATCCATGTTTGTACATACTATAGGGTTAGGAGATCTGGATAGTTCTGTAAGCACCATGGAAGTCTTCTTCTAGGCAAGCCAAGAAGTGTCTGGCTAGGGAAGACAAGGAATGCATAGCACTTGATTTGCAGGGGTGACCATTTCTTGTCAGGTCATAGTGTGGAGAGGGTAGTTAAATGTCTTGCAAATACATAGCATGGAGGAGGAATCTCCACCAATCCATTTTGTGAGAGAACAACTTGATAGTCTGTTGTGACATTAGGAAAAGGGCTTAAAAAGGCCTAATTTGCTAAATTGAGGGTTAAGGTTGTGTATGGATGGTTAAGGGATAAGACCCCTAGAATCTTTGTGTGGTGGGCATATGGACCAAGAACCCCAAGGAAATATTATGTTTTCTTTGGAAAACTTTGGAGAACTAACTCATTTTCTTGGGAAAGGAGGCCTAATTGGGGCTTATAGGGCTAGTAGCCTTAAAACCCTAAATGAGGGTTTTGGTGGAAGCGATCTACAAATGGAGAAGGGTGAACCCTCAAGAACCATAATGGGTCGGATTGAACCTATTAGAAACACATCCACATCCCTGAAAAGCTTATTTCTAGTTTTGGAATAGGTTAGCCTTTAGGGTGGATTAAGGGCTAAGGGAAGAGTTGAAAACATTGCACCAAGGTTGACTTGGTAGGAAGAGTTGAGATGGTAGTTGGGTTGGCAAGGAGAAACAAGGCAACCTAAACAAGAAATAGGTCCTATATGTTAAGGTGGTGGAGTGAAACACCATAGAGGTCTTCCAAGTAAGACCTAGAGCAGGAATCATGGATTGATTCCTCCAAACTCCCTATCAGATTGGTATCAGAGCAACAAAATATTTGGGATTGATTGTTGTATGTCAGAGCTTGAGTCTAGTGGCTCTACAACCATGGTGAAAAACATTGAGTTGGCCAAGAAGGTTGAAGATCAGCAGGAAGATAATAGGAGACTGAGGGAAAGACTGACACAAGTTGAGGAAGCATTGAGTAATGTGCAAACCAAGACCGATGAGGTCAGTGATAAGTTAGAAGGCAGGGAACCCAAGAGTAAAGAGATTGCAAAGGAAGACAAGACCCCTGAACCTAACCCTGTTCTACAAGAAGAACCGTTCTTGAAGGCATTGAAAGCTTTGAGTGGAAAAGCACTTGAAGGCATACCACTGTTTAGTGGAAAATTGGAAGCTGATCTAGTCATGGATTGGATAGAGGGCATGGAAAACCATTTTGAGTGTGATTGAGTCATTGAAGCACAGAAAGTGAAGGTGGCCAAATCAAGATTAAGAGGTTCTGCCTTGACATGGTGGAAGTTCATTCAAATATAGAGGGAAAAGGAAGGCAAGAAGCCTATCTCAACTTGGAAGGGAATGGTTGCCAAAGTGAGAGAAGCATACATGCCAGATGATTATGAGATTCAGTTGCATAAGAAGAGATAGAGCTTGAGACAAAGAGACCAAGATGTGAATACTTACATTGAGGAGTTTCAAAAACTTTGTATGAGGTCTAATGTTTTAGAGGATGAAAGTATTAAGGTGGCTAGATATCTTAATGGCTTGAAGTGGAATATTCAAGAGGAGATGACTCTTTTAAGTCCCAAGACAATACACCAATGTTACCAATTGGCTATAGAGATTAAGGAAAAAAGCAAGAGGAAACAAGATCAGGATTCTAAGAGTAGAGGCAAAGGAAAAGATCAAAGAGGACATAGAGGTGGCTACCAAGGAAGAGGGACTGAATAAAGAAACCAGTGAGAGTCTAAAATTACAAAGAATTGAAGTGAAACACCTTCTAGAGGAGGTTATGGAAGAGGTAGAGGACCTCAAGGAGGATCAAATAGAGGAAGAGGAGCAAGCAGAAGCAACTCATACTTTGCTAGTATGAAGTGTTATAATTGTGGCCAAGTAGGACATCCAGCCTATAGGTGCCTGAAGAAAGCATCTTCATCAAATATAGAAAAGAGAGTGGCATATGCTCAAGAGGACACAATGAGTACCAAATCACGAGAGGTGAGTTACATTGAATCAGAAATGGGGGAGAACCTGATGTTTAGAAGATTTTTTATTAGACAACCGATCAAGAAAGAGCCAAAATAGAGGAGAGCCTTATTCAGGGTAAGATGCAAAATACTTGGAAAGGTGTGCAAATTTATTGTGGATTCAGGTTCAATTGATAACATCATCTCAGAGGAGGCAGTAAGGAAGTTGAAGTTGGAGAAGGTACCCCACACTAGTCCTTACAAGGTGACATGGTTGAATAAAGGGCAGAGTGTTCTTGTCAATGAGCAGACAATGGTGGAGTTCTCCATTGGAGGGTACAAGTATAAGTTGATTTGTGATTTGTTACCCATGGATGCATGTCATCTTCTATTGGGCAGGCCATGGAAGTATGGCAGAGGAGCCATCTATGATGGAAAGGAGAATACTATCTCATTCAAGAAGGATGGAAAGACATTCAAACTTCAATCAATATCAAATGAGGAAGAAGGAAAGTCAAAGACCCCTAGTGTCTTATTAAGTAGTGGTAAGGAGTTCATTAACACTCTACATCAAGGAGGTGAAGGATATGTGGTCATGGTGCAACCCAAGGAAGAAGACAAGGCCAAGAAAACAATCATATCGGAAGCAGTCCAAAAGTTGTTAGAACAGTTCAAGGACATAGTTAGTGATGGAACACCAAAAAACTTACCTCCAAAGAGAGCCATCAGCCATCAGATTGACTTCATACCAAGAGCTTCATTTCCAAACAAAGCAGCTTACAAGATCACACCAGATCAGATCCTAGAAGTAGCTAGGCAAGTATAGAGGTTGTTGGATCAAGGATTAATTAGGAAGAGCATCAGTCTGTGTGCAGTACCAGTGGTCTTAGCAACTGAGAAAGGTGGTAAGTGGAGATTATGCACAAATTCTAGAGCTATAAACAAAATCACAATTAGATATAGGTTCCCTATTCCTAGGATTGAGGACTTGATGGATTGTCTTGGAGGAGCTCAGTACTTCACCAAGTTGGATCTCAAAAGTGGATACCATCAAATCAAAATTAAAGATGGGGATGAGTGGAAGACAACCTTTAAGACAACTAATGGGTTGTATGAATGGAGAGTTATGCCATTTGGCCTCTCTAATGCCCCTAGCACATTCATGAGTCTCATGACTGAAGTTCTCAAAGACTTTATAGGGATATTTGTGGTCGTATATCTTGATGATATACTCATCTTTAGCAAGACAACAAAAGAACATCATAAGCATGTGGAATTGGTTCTTAAAAGATTGCAGGAAGAAAGGTTAGCCATCAACCTAGAGAAATGTGAGTTCTTCAAACAAGAGCTTGTGTATTTGGGGTTTGTAGTGTCCCAAGTTTCATTGAAGATGGATCCAACCAAGGTGGAAGCTATCCTAAATTGGCCTACACCAACCACAGGGACAGAGGTAAAACAATTTCATGGGATGGCTAAGTTTTATAGGAAATTTATAGGGAACTTTAGTGGCATATGTGCACCAGTCCTTGATACAATCAAAGGTGGTCTAAAAACTAAGTTCAAGTGGATTCTAGAAGCTGAGAAGGGTTTTGATAAATTGAAACAAGAAGTGGCAACTCAATCCATCCTTTTGTTACGTAGTTTTGATAAGTTGTTTACTATGGAATGTGATGCCAATGGAATTGAAGTAGGAGGAGTGCTAAGCCAAGAAGGCAGGCCTATAGCTTTCTTTAGTGAAAATCTCAATGAAGCTAAGAAAAAGTATTCTACCTATGACCTAGAACTCTATGCTCTAGTACAGTCACTTAGGAAGTGGAGGCATTATCTCCTACCTAAAGAGTTTGTAGTGTTTACTGATAATCAGGCACTTAGCTACATCAACACTCAAGAGAAGTTGAGCAATAGACATTTGAAATGGATGGAATGCATCCAAGCCTTCACTTTTACCATCAAGCACAAGAAGGGATAGTTGAACAAGGTGGCAGATGCACTAAGTAGGAGATTGCTGACAGTGCAAGCGATACAAATAAAGAGCATTGGAATAGATAGTTTCAAGGATCTCTATGGGGAAGATGAAGACTTCTCATAGGCATACAAGGTATGTTCTAACTTTGAGACTCACTTTCATAGTCAATACTCGAAGTATACATTGCAAAGTGGATTATTGTTCAAGGGGAATCAGTTATGTGTTCCAAGAGGATCAATGAGAGAGAATCTCATCCAAGAGAAGCACAATGGAAGTCTTAGGGGTCATTTTGGCATCAACAAGACAATGGAACTAGTGCAGAGGTTCTATTATTGGCCTAAGTTGCCAAGGGATGTTAGAAGGTATGTGGAGTAGTGTGTAGTGAGTATGAAAGCCAAAGGGGGAGCTAGTAATGCAGGTTTGTATCAACCCATACCCATTCCTAACCGACCATGGGAATGTATTAGCATGGAATTTTTGGTAGGACTCCCTAAGACAAAGATGGGGTTTGATAGTGTCTATGTGGTGGGAGATAGATTCAGTAAGATGAGTCACTTTGTTCCTTGCAAAACCACCCATGATGCTAGCTATATTGCTCACCTTTTCTTCAAATAAATTGTAAGGATCCATGGATTTCCTTTGAGCACTATCTTAGACAGAGATGTGAAGTTCATGAGTCATTTTTGGAAGACTCTATGGAGCAGATTGGGTACTAATTTGTCTTTTGGATCAGCTTACCATCCTCAAACCGATGGGAAAACTGAGGTGATCAATAGGGTGTTAGGTAACCTTCTAAGATGCCTAACCAAGGAGAATAAATAGACATGGGACATGGTCATCTCACAAGATGAATATGCTTGTAATGATAGTGTGAACTGGACCACAGGTAGAAGTCCCTTTGAAATAGTGTATGGAATGCACCCAAGAGGTGTGTCTGAACTTAGAGATTTAGGATCTATGGAGCATAGGAGTGGCCAAGCTGAGGATTTCTCTCAAACCATGAAGGAGATACAGGAGCAAGTGAAAAAGACAATTACAGAGGCTACTCACAAGCTCAAAGCTAAGGTGGATATATCTAGGAAGGATCTACAATTTGCAGTAGGAGACTATGTCATGGTCCACCTCAACAAGTCTAGGTTGTAGAAGGGAGCATCAACCAAGTTGCAGATGAAGAGAGTTGGACCATGTAAGGTGTTATCCAAATATGGAAAGAATGCCTACAAGGTGGAGCTACCTACAGATTTAGGCACCCCACCAGTGTTTAATGTGGCTGATTTGATCAAGTATAAGGGAATAGTCACTGACATGGATTAGAACAATAGGGATATCTTAAAGGATGTGAGTAACATATCCTTACCTACTCAAGACAAGCTGTAAGCAGAGAGGATCTTGGAGTCAAGGGTGAAGAAGTCTACCTGACATAAGGAATACATGTAACATCTCATCAAATGGAAGGACAAACCAGAATCTGAGGCTACATGGGTGGATGAAGCTCAGTTTAAGAAGCAGGGTATTGATTTGTCTCTACTCTCTCCCCACATTCCTTAGTGTTTGTGCAGAGGGGGAGAGAATGGTGCAGGAGCACCTAAGTGACCATAGGTTGTCTAGAAGGTCATTGTTTGGGAAATTTATCTAGGCCAACTTTTCTTCCCATTCTTCTTCATTCATGTTTTTTCCGTAGTAGAATTTGTGATTAGGTGTTTTGTTGATAAAGGTCATGTTGACCATTGCTTAGGTTGGAGGTTTTGGTGACCAATAAGGCTTAAGACCTTTTTGACCTTTTTAGGTGTTAGTTTTTTAAAAATATTGAAAATAAGGCTTAATGGAGGCCACAAGCAGCCAAGGAGAGGTTAAGACCTAGCTTAACTATTTTTGAGACTCTATTTAAGGGGACCTCAACATGGAATGGAGGTTAGAATATTTTACATTGTTTGGAGTTTTTCAATTCAAGGAAAATAGTGGTGTTTTTAGTGTGAATTTCTGGTTTTTACATTGAAGTAGTGCTTTAATGGATTGAGTTGGATACTATAGGTGGTGTAGGATGTAGTATACTTGTTATTTAAGCACTTTGTTGTAGTAATTTAGATTCCTAGTTCAGTTTCAAGCATTGTTCTAGATAGTTGCTTCATTTCATTTGCTGATATGATCGGTTGTTTGTAGAAAATGGAGGGTTAGATCACATTCCCACTATACATATTGTACGGACCCTTGGGAATTGTGACTAGACTCCATGTTTGTACATACTATAGGGTTAGGAGATCTGGACAGTTCTATAAGCACAATGGAAGTCTTCTTATAGGCGAGCCAGGAAGTGTCCGGCTAGGGAAGACAAGGAGTGCATAGCACTTGATTTGCAACGGTGACCATTTCCTGTCAAGTCATGGTGTGGAGAGGGCAGATAAATGCATTGCAAAGACATAGCATGGAGGAGGAAGCTCCACCAATCCATTTGGTGAGAGAACAACTTGATAGTCTGCTGTGAGGTTAGGAAAAGGGCTTAAAAAGGCCTAATTTGCTAAATTGAGGGGTAAGGCTGTGTATGGATAGTTAAGGGATAAGACCC
The DNA here is from genome assembly GCA_007115665.2 of Sequoiadendron giganteum. Lineage (NCBI taxonomy): Eukaryota > Viridiplantae > Streptophyta > Pinopsida > Cupressales > Cupressaceae > Sequoiadendron > Sequoiadendron giganteum. The sequence continues at coordinate 28,183,365 of CM021104.1, forward strand.
CTAGAATATTTGTGTGGTGGGAATATGGACCAGGAACCCCAAGGAAAGATTGCATGTTCTTTAGAAAACTTTGGAGAACTAACTCGTTTTCTCAAGAAAGGAGGCCTAATTGGGGCTCATAGGGCTAGTAGCCTTAAAACCCTAAATGAGGGTTTTGGTGGAAGCGATCTGAAAATGGAGAAGGGTGAACCCTCAATAACCATAATGGAGTGGATTGAACCTATTAGAAGCACCTCCACATCCCCGTAAAGATTATTTCTAGTTTTGGAATAGGTTAGCCTTTAGGGTGGATTAAGGGCTAAGGGAAGAGTTGAAAACATTGCACCAAGGTTGACTTGGTAGGAAGATTTGAGATGGTAGTTGGGTTGGCAAGGAGAACCAAGGGAACCTAAATAAGAAATAGGCCCTATAGGTTAATGTGGTGGAGTGAAACACCATAGAGGTTTTCCGAGTAAGACCTAGAGCAAGAATCATGGATTGATTCCTCCAACCTCCCTATCACATAGGGCTTTCCAAGTTAACTCGCATGTCTTCTTTCACCTATCCTTGTCTACTTTAAATAAATTGCTCACACTGATGGTGCAACAACCATTTTAAAGTGGGGGAATACATAGACGACATCCTTTTTAAAATTCTATGGCGTGATTTTTCATTTTCTTGTGATGTGTCCTCTTCTTGGTGGTTTCATTGGGTTTGATGCCTTCCAAGAGTGTACGATCAGCTAAAGTGGTTTGATGCGAATGAGGAATCCCATGGATAATGATCTGACACCCCAAATTTTCCTCTCTTGGAGACATTAGGAAAAATTATCCCTCAAAAGAAGACCTTATATGAACTAAGCAAAACCCCCTTCAACAAAATTTCTTCACATAACATTCAAAAGCATTTACACATGAATTGCGGTGCCTTATCAAATTTATCAAGCAAGGTAACTTTGGTATGGTTAGTATAATGGGAATTCGACACACTGGCGTGACTTTCTCATTATACAGTGGGAATTTGACACACTGGCACAACTTTCCCACTACACCACTTCTTTGGGAAAACTCACCCCGTGAACGACTTGATGTTCTGTGGCCCTAGAGTGAGCGCATATTTTCCACCTCGTTCTTCTCTCCTCTAGTTCTTGTCATCACATGTTCATGCATCTTGGTTTTTAAGAAATCATTCACCCTTGAATGTGTCCTTTTGCATTGGTGTCTTGATGACTTAGAATCTCAAACCTTGGGGGCTTGACCACCTTCTTTATTCTTCTCCTTCTTTCGCATTCTTCACCATCTACATCACATGGCTACTTTAGTGTGAGTTTGAGGCAAGTTCATCCTCTCACTAAAGTGGGGGCTAAATGTGTCACCAAAAAGTGTAGCCTTTTGGAACTTTTCACTCATTTGGACCCTTGCCTATGGATTTTAGACCTAAATAACCCCTTTTTATCATCATTTGTAGGCCCCTATGACCCCTTATTTTGTATCCCAAGGCTTAATTTGAACAAATATATGATAAAATCATCATATAAACCTAATTTCTTCACTCGGACAATATACCTGGAAAAAGGGCCCCTTGTGGGACTAGGTCGCCCATCTGGGTGAATTAGTCTTGTCCAAGTGGACTAGGTCACCCAAGGTAGCGACCTAGTTCCATTGGAGCTATTTTTAGGGATTTGAGTAGGAAAAGTTAGGGTTTTGGTTTATTTCTCCTTCATGTCAACCTTGAGGATCAAATAACAAATTTTGTTGGGTGGATTGCCTATAAATAAGCCTAAAAACCCTAATTCATCATTAGACACACTCATTATTCAAAACTCTCTCACTCACTCTCCACTCTTCATTCACCACTCTTCTTAGGCAAGCTAGGGGTTTTGCATACTAAGTCATCAAGACATCTCTCCAAGATATTTAAGGGTTGATTGTTGGGTTGATTAGTACAACAACACAAGATCATTCATCATGGAAAGGTATTAGCTCCATTATTTCATGTTTCATTACTTCATTTCTCCATTTGATTTGATTATCTAAAAATGGGTTTGACCAAGGTAAACCCTTATACTCTAACAATCAACATTTCTTCTTCCTTCTTTGTGTGTGTTTTTAGATTTAAGTATTTTGTAGGTTTGGAAATCATTCAAGGATGGGTTGAAGACTTGTTAGGGAATATCCTTCATAACTAGAGAAAATCATCCACAAAAATATACCTATAGGCCAAAAATCAAGGTTTCTAGTTTGAACACTTGGAGGAGCAGAAAGTGCAGATCAAGAACTCCCATTTCCACCTTATATTTTCAAAAAAGGTGAAAGGGACACTCTCTAAAATTGTGGTGACCTAGTCCCATTGTGATTATTTTTCAGATATTTCTTTGAATTTGGATACCCATTTGGTTGAAACAGGCCCAGAGCAGTTTTCTGAAATCACCCCGAAAAAAGACTAGATCGCCCAACTTGGGGCAAGTGTCCCGCTAGACATAAAAATCAGATTTTTCTGAATTTATTGGATATCCATAGTCTTCACTCCAGCCTTTGCTATTTTCTAGGTGCATACTTTCATTTTTATAATCTTCTATCTTGGTTCATAAGATTTTTTAGGTCATTTAGCATAAGTCTGCATGTCTTAATGTGTTTTCATACATCTTGCATTTTCTAGGTTTTACATTAATATTTAGTCTCTTTTATCAGTTCTTTACATTTAGATCATTGCACTTAGATACAATCACACACACCGTGCATCACAACTCCTAATTCCTTTTGAATGTAACATATGCATTTTGGTCCATCTTTCTAATTTTAGGAAAAAAACCCTGGAAGTATAAGAAATTATTAAGGTGCCAAAATCTTTGTTACAAAAAGCAATTCTTTCTTGAGGATGAAAACCCGTATCCTAAAATAGAGATGCAATAGGTAGGGGATGTGTGAAATAACAAGATGTTCATGAGCACAAGATAAGGGAGGTATCACATGCAAGGATTAAGGAATCCAAAGAGGGAGATCAAGATAGATCCAAGAGAAAAGCAAGTTGTAGAGGGTGTTTCAAGAGCTTGAGAGTGTTTGAAGTTGTTTTAATAAACAAGAGTTGTGCAAATAAAGAGTGAAGAGGGAAAAGAGAGTGTCTCCAAGGGAGAAATCTCAAGAAGGAAAAATGGATTAAAAAGAGACAATAGGAGGGAAAAGAAGCTTCTCAAGATGTTACAAGGTTTACCCAACCATTACCACCAAAAAAACTAGCTGACAAGTGGCAAACATGCTCAGAGGTGATCATTTGAACATTGAAACATTGCAAGATGCTAGCATGGCACACATACGTTCATGTGGAATTCTAGTGTCCAGACACATCATGCTACAAAACAAAATGAATAGGAAAGGCACAAGGTTCGATGTGAAGCTGACATGTTAAGGTAGCTGTTGAAAAGGGGTCATAGAGCATCTTGAGAGGGAAAAAGGTTGATGCAGGGGCTAAATTGAGCCTACACAAGTTCTAAGGGAGTGGACACTAAAGCAGATGCAAGAATGTATGTGAAATTACAAGGGGTGCAATTTTACGACATTACAAATACCTAAATCAAGATACCGCAAAAGGCTATGATTTTTAAAACTCACATGCAAGCTATGCTCTACACATACATTTAGGAAAATAATAGATATTTTTATAATAATGAGCTTGGGTTTTCATAGTAATCCATGAGAATACCCATACACTTCTTTTAATATTTTATAAAAATACCTTTAAAAGGATTTATAGGACTTTATAGTCATAGAGCTAGCCAAATATATAGAAAGACACCTAGAAATATGCACCATAAAAATGGTAGCATTCAACTAAGGTTGATTATACCTTTAATCATTCCATCTACAAAGGTTAATTTTTTTTATTATTATTGGATTAAATCCATATCTTACAATACAAAAATACCTTTATCAAGAACTAAAATTAAATCCTTAGGGCTTCTTGGGAATGTCATTATTCGAATAGTTTTGCAATTTCTCCTATACAATCGAGTCATACTGCAAATTGAACCCAAAAATCTCTTGTAACCTACCTCGGTGCCTATTCTAAAAATGGAACTCTAGTAGTTCAAAATTAATGGCCCAAATATATTATCTCCAAACACAAACACCCAATATGTTAAAGAGATCCACTAGATTAAATATAATAGTTGAGATATTGAATACAATAATGGCAAGTAGGTGAAGTGGGTGAATAATAATCACATAATTATATTTGGTTCTTAGAATCTGAAATAATTTAAAGTAATTTACATTTCACAAACTCATTCCTTTTACACTTTAAAACCTTTATCAATTTATAGCACTTTATGGTGTCACTATGCTTGGTTCAACCTTTGAATCTATTGACATGATGAGTCAAGTTCATTATTATTTTCAAACCTCTAAAAAAAGGTAACCTATTAATCTCTATTCCCTTTACAAATTATTTTCACTATTATCAATCATTAATATCATCACATGTCTGATATAAGCATTAACTCCCTCCTCTTAAGTATGTTGGGCTTCAAGAAGTTGTTTTTCCTTTACAATTTCTAATACTAGGGATAGTTTTATGAAATGACCCTAAAACAATGATGATCACCATTCAAAGACTCATTCTTGGTCAAAATTGAATAAAGGATACAATGAAGAAATAATATCACATTGGGGAGAAGGGAAGTAATACACCACATAATAAGGATCAAAGAACTATGGAATTGGGGAGTCAAGGAATTAAGGAATTAGGGGTGTCAAGGAAGTCATGCTAGAGGGGATGTGAGATGGCCTAGTAAAGTTGACAAGGGAACCTTGAAACATAAAATTCTTTCAAGACTTTGAGATTGGTGATTCGATATGGGTTATAACTTTGTGATGAGTTAAGGGAAGGCCAAGAGCTTGATTCTAATAGGTTGTAGAGAGAAATCAATAGAGTTTAAGAATTTCTAGGGTTGATAGAAAGGGGTACCTAATTAAGGGAAAGATGAATTTTTGATCTCAATAAACTTCATATAGAGAAAAATAGTAGATTTTTAAACTTCTAGGGGTTGGTGGAAATGAGTAACCAATTAAGGTAAGTTCGAACATCTAACCCCACAAGAATTAGATTTTTTTTGGAATGAAAGAGAATGGAGTTTAGTGAGTGAAGATAAAGGTGAATGAGTACCAAGGAATGGGATGAATGAGGATTTTTTAAATTCTAGTATATGCAAATAAATTAGGGTTTTAATAGAAATTTTGGGCTTCAAAGATAAAGGATTCCAAAGGAATCATACCAAAGGATAGTAAACTCTAAAAATATTATAAAACAATATGTTGGTGTCATCCACCTCCTTGGAGCACCATCTACAATAGAAAACCTTCTTGGATAGAGATAAGCACACAATATTTCATCACAAAAATGAGTGAATAAATTGAGATGATAAAAATACATATTGTATAGGCATTTAAAGCTGTGAAAATATCAAACAGGTGAGAAAACTACCCTAAGAGAAAAAACCACCCAAAGTTATTACCGTAAGTGAAAAAATTAACACTCTAACACCCCCCCTTAAGTGAAAATTAGGGAGAATGAACATCCGATATGGGTCCCAACTACAAAACCATGTTAGGTACCTATTTAAAACTACAAAAAGAAAATCTCTCACAAATAGAGAAAAGGAGAAAAACCCTGTGGGAAAAAACCCCTCTCCAAAAGAGAGAAAATAAATAAAAATGATGCATGGATGGAGGACTCAATCATACACCCCAAGGTCTAGATACATCATGTATATGCAATTAATTCTCCCCCATAAGAGGGAAATAGAGAGACTATGTATCCCCCCACCCCCCACAATGTGTAATCACCTACAGAAAAGGTAAGTGTTTGAAGACAAAAAATGATCCAACATTGACAAACAACTTGTATCCCTTTTGGAAGAAACAAAACCAAATACAAATGCGAGAATTATTTCCATTCCAAATAGGAATTCAAAGAAATAAACATGAATATGTATGAGTATGTCTCTAAAATCTGCTCATGTGTCACCAAGACCTTGGAAGATGATGCCATGAACCAATTAGGAACATGCCCAATCACAATAGGAGGTGACAAAAAAGGTACCATTGGAAATTGATTCTGAACATTATCCAAAGATAGAGATGGGGTGAAAATATTTGTACCACAACTATCTTCAAATAGGAGGGATATACCCTCAAATGTGTCTTCCAAGTTAGAAATATGAGATTCTATGAAAAATGACCCAATGTTAGACAAATACGAATCACAATTAGGAAGAAAATGAGAATACTTTTGTTCAAGAATGATTAAAGCCTCAATCAAAGACTTTTCACAATGAATCACTAAAGGTGAAGGTACATAATCTGTCCTTGATGGAGAATAAGGAGCATCTAAAGAACCCTCATCATCCTCATCTAAATATTTAAAGTATTCCAAAACTTCAAAATCCTACATAGTAGCATAATCATAGGGTATCTTGTCTAAAAAATGAAGAGGCACAAGCCAATTTGAAATAGGATCATTTGGGAATAGCTGAGTATCAAGATCTCCATGTATTTCCCAAATTTTAGTCCAAAGAATATGAGGACACTCAAAATTATCAATAGAATTCAAAGTGGCATCATCAATATGCATTGCAATAACTCTTAGTACATTACCCCATTTTCAATTCCATGCAAATTTCTTACTATCATTACCAAGAAGGGGAATAAGATTATATAAATGTGGCAACAAATAAAGCCATCTGAGATGTTTTATGATACCATCTCTCCATTGTGTATATCTTCCCCTTTTCAACATAATCACAACAAGATGAAATGAAAACCCCATAATGAACTATGAAGAATCTTCAAGAATACAAAGACATTAACCTTCGAAAAAAATAGAAAATCCTGAATACTGCAAATGAAGCTTGAACCCAAAATACTTCAGGAAGCAATAATGCAAAAACGAGCTAAGAATCTAAAAAAATTGAGCAAAAAATTAAACACCTTACTGAGTGTTTTGTGCCAAATCACCAAGAAAACCCACCAAGGACACAATCAAGATAGCCTCTTGTGATAATTTCTCACAACAATCAAAGACATTGCAAAGCTATTTGAATAGAAAAAAGTTATCCCACGCTGCGAATGTGGGATTAATTTTCTAGCAATCCTCCAAATGGGTCCACTTCCACCTCCCTTGCACAAAGCCCTAAATAAATATTTAGGAAAAAAACTTTATATAATTAAAAAAAAAATGTATAGCCTCCACGTAGAAAAATGATTGGGCTACAACAATCAACCATGCAGGATTCCTTTGTGGCCTGATCTGGCCGCATATGCCAACAACAAACAAAATGCCTTCCTTTGTTGTTGCATAAGGAATATGATAGAAATATTTAACAAGGATTTAAGTAGGTTAACAAGATTGGTAAGGAATGTATGTAAGTATGGAGAACCTTAAAAGTTTTAAATTCCAAAAATACATAAAACTCTAAGGAAAACATAAGAAATAACCTAGCAATAGACTTTTTATAGATTTTTACCTTTTGACACTTAGGGGATCTATTTAGGATGTATTAGTTTGGCTATCAACAAAGGATGAATAAGGTCCAATGTACAAAATTTAGAGCACACCAAATAAAAAATGAGACACATAAAAAGTAGGTGCCAAAAATGTGCATATTAAATAATTTGATATGATTCACTAAATCAAAGGATATTATGCCATATATGTTCTTATTAAAATTAGAATTTCCCTATTTTATGGAATCTATGATTTGAATTGATATAGATTATTGATCTAAATGATTCACATAAATTTTCATTTTGGAATAATTAATGAATAATATAATGAAAATTATTATTTTCATAAATCATAGATAGCTAATATTTTAATTGTTATTATTAGTTTGTGATTATGATCTTTTGATAGACATAGAGTAACTATTCTCTACTAGCATGAGGTCAATGCAAGTAATATTTTTCTCTATTACTTGTTGAGGGAGAGAATTATTAGGAGAAGGAGGTAGATCTTGACAAAGGGGAAACTATATCATACACTATAAGAAATCACACACATAAGTTTGTATATTGGTTATCTATTGTATTGTAGTCATGTTGAGGCTTGCATGAGTATTTACATGAGTTCATATGTGAAATCTTTGATTTCCTTCATATGGTTGCAAGAAGTATTTTATTATTTGGCCTTTACAATGAATTCATTTGCTTAAGAAATTTTACCTCTTCTTATTGTTATCTTATATTTATTAACTAACATTATAGAAGTATTTTGTAAATCATAGTTAAACATGTTTAATTACTTCAAATATTGCACACATATGTATGCCATCACACATACTATCATATCAATCTAATACATGTGTATGTCTTTGTCACATAACTAACTCTTAAATTGAACTATGTTGTTATGTGTACCTTCCCTTTTCACTTACCACTATCATTTAATCACTAATCTTTTTCATATACCACTATGCAATATGAGTAATAGTAAAGAGAAACAAAACAACTATTGTAGACTTTAATTATTATCAGTATTGGATAACTATGAGTATTTAGGAGGTTAATGAAGGAAAATATGCCAAATTAATAGAGTAAAGGCAAATGATGTAAAGCATGCAATGATAGTAAAAAAAAATATAGTTAAGAAAAACAAAAGAAAAGTGGTCAACTTATTTCAACTAGGCATTATAAATTTTGGAAGAATTATGGTGGTTGGTAAGGGTGACCCATGACAATAATCTAGTAGTTTTAGGTGCCATTATGTGTTTTGTTGGAGTGAAGGGGAGTTAGGTGAGTGTTTTGGAGGAATAAACTAGAGTTTTGAGGGCATGATAGGTGCAAGAAAATGTGCAAGCCATTTACAATATTGGATAGGATTTATATGAACTTTGAGATCTATTTTGAGATTTTTTTAAAAATGTTTGTAATATTATATAATTAATGATATTAAAATAAATTTTAAAAAAAATCTTTATAAACTATTCACACAAAAAAATCATCTTCTAGATAAAAGTCACAATGTACAAAACCAACATTTACCTTTCTCATCTCATTATAATAAAATAAAGTTTTTTTAATTCATAAGAGAACTATAATCAAAAGATAAATTTAATGATTGTAAAATCACGTTTAACAATTTTATCATTAATCATATCATCAACTAAATATCTAGTATGAACATCCATCCATATTTTGGAACTGCCACACTTTGATGACTTTCAAAAATAAAAAGCTAATATTCTTTCCTCTAATAAAACAATTTTGTCCTTTTTAAAATTCATGAATCATGGGTCAATGAGTTTGACTCAAAAACTACGCAGTTGAATCCTGATAGCAATATCATAATTTTGACCTTTTTAAAGTTTCGTGGAAGAAAGAAATAAATTTCCTCATCTGAAACAAAATTCTACTTTACACCACTGCCAATATTTTTCCAAATTTATACCATCGCCAATATTTTTCCCCTTTCACACACATCTTTTATCACATGTTAAAATGGGACACGTTCCACCCTAAATTAGGGTTCGAAGAAAGCGTTTGGTGTATTGGACTTACATCCATTGTGTTATTTAATAATTTTAATAATTTTACCTTATTTTTTTAAGTTGATAGCTCTATATTTTTAATTAGAGAACTTTTTAAGAAAATTATGTAAGTTTTAAAACTAATATAAAAATCTAAATTTAAAATTTTCTTTCTATATATAATTTTTTTTATTGTTTACTATTTTTTTGTTAATATTTCCAAAAAATATATTAATATAATCATTATTTCTATTTTTATTATGTAGTGATATATTTTTTTTTATAAGTTTAAAATTTCATTATGAACTAATGTGTTATGAGATTGTCTAGATATCTAAATTAAAATCTCTGTAATGTATTTTTATGATGTTTGTAGGGTACAATTGTGAAATAACTTGTATCCTTCTCCAAATTTCAAATTAGGTTGTATTTCAAGATTGAAAATCCAAGGACACTACCATTACCTATTGGCATGGGCATCAAAAAACTTTAATTACATATATTGAAATGTGTATATAATGGTCCATCTTAGGAAACTTTGTTAAGAAGAATTAATGGTGAGTTAGATATTATTAAATATCAAAATATTATTTTTTGTTTTCCAATAATTAGTTATAAATCGCCATCTATCAATATCAAGCATCATTAACCATTAATAATCAACAATAAAATTAGCAAGGAATGCTCTAAAGTCATGAATACATAGTCACACAAACATTTACATCAAGATTCTATGAGTATAATCAACAATTAGCTCAATGGCATCCATACAATGACATATTGACATCAATTACCAATCTTTATCTTTTTTTACTAAGTTATTATTAACTCAATCTCAAGGATTGAGCAAGGTGCATAGAATTACTAAGCTTAAATCCATGCATAGAAGGCTCCATATTTATCACTCAAGCCAAATTTTTGGACTAACTTCAAATATACATCAAATGAAAAAAAATTGTAGGTATTATAGGCCCAACATTGCATATGACACATAAATTAGGAAAAAGACATTCCATAGATAGAACCATTGTTGCCAATACTTCCCAAACCTTATATTGTCATATTTGTGTTGTCTCAACTCTTTAAATTAGAATTTAGTTCTAGATCATAGTTAGTAATTGTTTGTCACAACATGACATTAGTCAAAGCCCACACATTTGATTTATTTACATGTTTAATTAAAATATCAAAAAGTTAATGTCATTTGATTAATTCTACCCAACATCATAATTTATCCAAATTTTAAAATTATATTGAATTCAAATATCCTAAATAAGTTTGTAAATATTGTTGATTTCCTCTATGATAAAATAAAAATAAAAAGTATAACCTTTACATTATTGTAATAATATTTAGCATTGATAATATTCATTAACAATATTTTTTAATCAATCTATTTGATTGAAAATTTAAAATAAAATAAATATTAAAAATGATCAGATGCTAAAACAGATTAGTAATAACCTTAACATTCTTTTAATAAGATTTAGCATTGAAAATATTTATTAACAATATTTTTTTATCAACCTACTTGGTTGAAAATTTAAAATAAAAATAAATAATAAAAATGAATGGATGCTAAAGAAAATTAGTAGGAAAATTCTAGCAAGTGAGAGCCTTAAATTTTATAACACAACTATGCGAAAAAGTTGAAAAAAAGTTGAATTTCTTTGTATTTATTGTAATAATTTTTTTCTTAGATTATTTTATTTACTTAAGGGGTAAATTATTTTGATACAAAGCTATGAAGAGGTGAGGCCACCAATGGGGGCCTCATATCCAATATAACCACTCAACAATACTACCCCAATGAGGTTTGAACATTGGTGGCAAGAACAACAATGCCACTTTTAAACCACACACCATGTCAATATTGATAATTTATTTTTCCTAGACTATGTTCTAGGGAGTGTTATAATTTTTTAGTAGGATTTATTCATTTTTATTTTTTAGTCACATGTGTAATGTGTTTTTTTGTAGACTACATGAATCAGTCTGGTATCCAACCCCTTATAAATTGTAGTGTGCTTGGTAAACTTTTTTCACGTGACTTGTGCCATTGGCATGAAACGCCCTCTAGTACCACGGGTTTGGGGGGACACTAGACCTTGTGACCTCTTTCCTACAACATGATTCTTTAGCCAATCGAGCTAGGCACCCTGCCCCACATGTGCGATGTGTTATAAATTGTTTTTGTCTCATATTTCTTATTAATGTGGAGTTAATTCAATTATAATTTATTGATAAATTTATGTGGAGGTGATGTGATAATTGTGTTATTTCAGTTGGTTTATTATTGCCACAATTTTCTCCCTCTAAACTCACTTTGGGTTTCTTAAATATTGGTTTGATAGTAACCTGTTGTAAATTGAAAGGTTGGCTTCTCCTCTCTTTTATACGTCATAATTTTATATTATTTGTAGCCTTTAGGGGATATACATTCATTGTGGAATTTATTTGGTGTTTAATCTCCCACAAGGTCATTATATGGTGGAAAAGCATAAAAATCCTACTTTAACTTTCAAATTGTAATTTAGTTTGGTTTCCATTGTAATCTAGTTTCACAATAAAATAGGTTAGAATGAACAAGAGAATCCACATAAATCCACAAGAATGGGAACCTCCTATAATAGGGCCTTATTATTCAAGCTTTCTCTCACAAGTTCTCTCCTTCAATTGATGTAGTATTAAAGAAACTATTCACTTGCTTATGGGGAAATAATTATTCAAGGACACATTGAGGAGGCTACTACACTCAAATTTTCTATCAGTGTTCCTCTACAACATCATGGATGTAGTGCAAAATATAGACTTTGTGATTTAGTGATTGGCTTTAAGGTTAAATTTATAGGAGTAGATCCTTCCAATGGGAAGTTTCCATGCAACTATGATAGAGTATAAATTTTGTGTAGCCTCTACTCCAAATTCGAACCATCTCACACATATTTTGGTTTGGGGTGGACTTGTAATTTTGTATATATTTAGATCTATTCAAGTGAGGGTACTAAATGATTGCAAGATACCATTGAAGATCTTAATTGAAGCACACTACATTTAGTTGGATGATGGGTTGGTTTCTAGGGTCAAAGGATTTTTTAATGCCATGTGCTTCTTATGGCATCATTCTCTCTCATGACCCCCTTTCCCTCTCCTTCTCTATACCAAGCCCCTCCAACCCCTTTCATATCAACACATGGTGGTTAGTATAGTTATTTTGACAACTCTTAAGCATGGTTTATATATTGTAGGTTTTGTGTACTTTTTGTTCTCTCATGCCTCTTTTTATATGTTGAAAATTTATCGACACTTCAAATTTTTGATGCAATAATTACATCATTATATATATGCATCAAAATTTTATTAATGACAATAGAAGTTCCTTTGAGGAAGTGATACAGTGTATCAAGGTGATGATGAGATTTCATGTTCATAGGATTACAAGTCCCTTTAATACTTCGATGTCAAGGAGACAAACATGTTCTGGTCAAAGGTCGTAATGGGTCCATTCGACATCCCAATAGGAGCTTCATTGATAGGCTCTATCCATATCAGAGTGAGAGGATTTGAAGTCCCCTCGATCTATGATGGTAGGAAGGTACATGAAAACATGGGTAGAGTGATGATGATAGATGGATGAGTAAGAGGTGAATATTAGTATGACATAGAATTTTCTTATCCTGATAATGTGATATGCTTCTAATGGAGATCAACGAGAAGGTGAATATCAGTGTGACATCGAATTGTCTCTGCTCAATAATGTGATATATTTTTGATAGCATGGCACGAGGGTGGTAATTGATGGAAGACAATGAGGAAACCATTCTAGTCGATGATTGAATGAAGTAGTGGTACTAAGGAAATATGGGTAAAAACATTAAATGAATATTAGATTACAAGAAACCCTAGATGGCTGAAGTAGTTATAGTAAAAGGAGAAAGCTTGTTGGTGAAGACAAGGGAAAAGATATAAACCCATTAGGAAGAGAGAAGGTGGTGGATTGGTGAGAAGATGTCTAATGAAGAATTGAGAGAGGCTAGACTAGGGAGAGTTAGTTGTAACAGTCTAGTGGCAAGACTTGAGAGCCTAGAGAGAATCTATTTCAGATTTGCAAAGTTGCAAAAAATTGTGATTAAGCCAATATGATGGCACGAATGTTGTAATTTAATTTCAGTAATAAAAGAAAGATTCATTTTTGGGTAAGTGCACCAATCTGTGACACAATTTTGATGCCAAATTGCAAAAAAAATCTGTAATAGGCCATATTGTGCTTGCTAAATTTGGAGAGCACCAAATGGCTTGAATTTTACAATGAGTGAACAAGTGTGAGTTCTCTTTCTTTTGCAATGAATTTTGGAATGCATTTTTCTAAACTCTTTTATTTTCACTTTCTCTTCCAAGGAAACTATATGGAAATTTATTTTGTTATACTTTAAGTTATATTACATGTATATAGATAGGATGTTTAAGAGTGGTTTCATATCTCTAGGAATTATAATGCAAATTCTAGTTTTTGGAAGATCTTAAAAATCTCAAACTTAGTCAAATTTCAGTAATCAGGAGGTCAAATTTTAGTAGTCAACAAGTTGTATCAACTTTCTCTCTCCTTCTCTCTATTCGCTATCTCTCTACTCCATCTCTCTCTCTCCCTTGCTCTCTCTTTCTCCCCTCTCTCTCTCTCACCCCTCTATCTCCTCCCTACATCTGCCTCCCCACTCCCCTCTCTACTTCTCTCTATCTCTTCTCTCTACATCTCCTTCCCTCTCTACTTATATTTATCTCCCCTCTCTCTCTTTACCTACCTCTCCCTCCATCACTTTGTATCTCACTTATGTCTCCCTCCCTACCTCTTTCCCTCTCTACTCTCTATCTCTCCTCTCCCTCCCTCTGCCTGCATCTCTCTCTCACTCTTTATCCCTCTCTTCCCCCACTTTCTCTCTAACTCTATCCTATCTATCTCATAATTCTCTCTCCCTCCCTCTCACTCTCACCTCTCTATCTCACCACTCTCTCTATCTCTCTCTCTCACACACACAAACCTCTATCTCCCTCGCTAACACTCCCTCCCTTCATCCTTCCCTTTCTAATTCTCTCTATCTCTCCTCTCCCTCCCTCTCTCGACCTCACCCTCCCTCCACTTCTTTTTGTCTCTCCTCCCAATATCTCTCACTATTTTCCCTCTATCCCTCCCCCTCTTTCTCTCTCAATTTATATTTTTCTCTATCTAACAATTCTCTCTCTCTCTCTCTCACTCACACACACACCTCTATCCCCCCACCTCTCCCTCCCCTCTCTACTCTTTATCTCTCCTCTCACTTTCCCTCTCTATACATATCTCGCCCTCCATCACTCTCTCTCACCATTCCTCTCTATCTCACTTATGCCTCCTTCCCTACCTTATTTCCTCTCTACTCTCTATCTCTCCTCTCCCTTCTCTACCTAGCTCTCTCTTTGTCTCTCCATCCCTCTCTTTCTCTCTCACTCTTTCCTCTCTATCTCACCATTATCTCTATCTCTACCTATCGCCCCCTCCTCTCTAAATCACCATTCCCTCCTTCCCTCTCGCTCCCACCTCTCTAAATCACCATTCTCTCTCTATCCCACTTTCCCTCATTCCCTCTCCATGTCTCACTTATTCCTTTCTACCTCTCTCTCCCTCCAACCTCCCTCTCTCTCTTTATCTCTATTTCTCATTCTCTCCATACCTCTCTACTCTCTATCTCACCATTCTCTCCATCTCACTCTCCCTCCTATCCATCCCTCCACTACCTACCACTCTCTATCTCACCTACCTCTCCCTCCACTTCCTACCAATCTCTCCCTCACCCATATTTATCCCTTACTCTCTACTCTATAGCTCTCCCCCTTCCCTCTCTAATATATTTATCTATCTCCCCTTCCTCTATCCCCTCAATTTCTCTCCTCTCACTCTCTCTCCCTCTCACACACACTCACCTCTATCTCCTAGTTTCCTCTCCCACCATCCCTCCACTCTCCACTTCTCTTTATCTATCATCTCTCTCTACATCTCCTTCCCTCTATATTTATCTTTATCTCCCCTCTCCCTCTCTTTACCCACTTCTCTCTCCATCACTCTATATCTGAACCATGTCTCCTCTCTCTCTCTCTCGCACACACACACACCCCTCTATCTCCTCCCTACTTGTCCCTCCCTCCCCTCTCTAATTCTCTCTATTCTCCTCTCTCTAAATATCCTACCCTCTCTACCTATATGTATCTCCTCTGTCCCTTTTTTTACCCACCTCTCCCTTCATCACTTTGTATTTCACCTATGTTCCCCTACCTACCTAGGGTTGAGGTATTAAGGGTCAAGGGTTGAGAATTGAGGGTGGAGGATTTAATTTATAGGGTAGAGGGTAGAGTGTAGAGGATTTAAGGGTTGAGGGTTGAGGGTTGAGGGTTGAGGGTTGAGGTTTGAGGGTTGAGGTTGAGGGTTGAGGGTTGAGGGTTTAAGGGTCGATGGGTTAAGGGTTGATGTTTGAGGGATTAGGATATAGAGTTTACTTGGGTTTAAGGGTTTGAGGGTTGAGGGTATAGAGTTGATGGTAGAGGGTATTTAGTTTAGGGTAGAGGGTATCGGGGTGAGGGTTGAGTGTTTAAGGGTTTAAGGGTTTAAGGGTTGAGGGTATAGGGTTGAGGGATTAGGGTAGAGAGGGAGGGATATATGGAGGGAGAAGTGATATAGAGAGAAGGAGGGAAGAGGAGAGAGGGATAGAGATATATGAGGGTTGAGGATCTAATGTATAGGATAGAGGGTTGATAATTGAGGGTATAGGATTGATGGTTTAGGGTATTGGGTAGAGGGTAGAGGGTAGAGGGTAGAATGTTTAAGGGTTTAGGGTTGAGGGTAGAGGGTGTAGGGTATAGGTTTAAGGTTATATGGTTGAAGGATTAGTGTTGAGGGTCTAATGTATAAGGTAGAGGGTATAAGGGTTCAAATTTTAGGGTTTAAGGGTTGAGGATTAAGGGATTAAGGGTTGAGGATCGACAGTTGAGAATTGAGGGTTGAGGGTATACGGTTGATTGATTAGGGTTCAAGGTCCAACATATAGGGTACAAGGTATAGGGGTTGACGTTTTAGGATTAAGGGTTTAGGATTTAGGATTGAAGGTAGAGGGTTAAAGGATGAGGGTTTAAGGGTTGAGGGATTAGGGATTAGGGTAGAGAGTTTAATTGGGTTTAAGGGTTGAGGGTAATGGGTTGAGGGTAGAGGGTAGAAGGTTTAGAGGTTTAGGATTTAAGGGTTGATGGTTGAGAGTTTAGGGTATAGGGTTGAGTTTTCAAGGTTTTAAGGGTTGGGGGTATAGAGTTGAGGGATGAATTAGGAAAGAGATAGAGGTTAGACAGTTAATTGTAGAGGGTTTAAGGGTTAAGGGTTTAGGGTTAAGAGGAGAGGAGAGAGATAGAGTGAGTGAGTGAGTGAGTGAGTGAGTGAGACAGAGATAGAGAGGGAGGGAGTGGGAGAGAGATAGAGGGTATAGGGTTAAGGGTAGATGGTTAAGGGTTGAGGGTAGAGGGTTTAAGGGTTAAGGGTAGAGGGATAAGGGTAGAGGGGAGAGACATAGAAGGAGTGAGTGAGTGAGAGAGACTTGAGAGAGGGAGAAGGAGTAGGAGGGAGATAATTGAGAAAGAGAGAGGGAGAGGGAATGGTAGAGAGATAGAGGGTAGAGGGTAGAGGGTTTTAAGTGTTTAGGGTTTAGGGTTAAGGGTAGAGAGAGAGAAGTAGAGAGGGAAAGAAGGTAGATATATTGAGAGAGAGGAGGCAAGGAGGGAGAGAGAAATAGGTATAGAGGTACAAATAGGTAGAGAGAATTAGATATGAAATCATAGATAGAGGGAGAGGTAGGGATGGAGAGAGAGGTGAGAAAAAAACAAAGAGAGGTCTAGGTAGATAGAGGTGGGAGGAGATAAATAGAAGTAGAGGGTAGAGTGTTTAAGGGTTTAGGGTTTAGAGTTAATGGTAAAGGAGAGAGAGATATAGGGAGTGAGTGAGTGAGTGAGAGAC
>CM021104.1:28800986-28985613 GCA_007115665.2 Sequoiadendron giganteum
GTGGTGTTGGCACCTAAGAAGGGAGATAAGTGGAGAATGTGTATTGATTCTAGGGCAATAAATAGGATAACTACTAGATAGAGGTTTCCTATTGCTAGAATAGAATATTTAATGGATTTTTTAGGGGGTGCTAAGTATTAATCCAAGATTGATTTAAAAAGTGGCTACTATCATATTAGGATGAAAGAGGGAGATGAATGGAAGTCAGCTTTTAAGACCACATAGGGGTTGTATGAGTGGTTTGTAATGCCATTTGGGCTTACAAATGCACCTATCACTTTTATGAGGGTGATGAATGAGGTCTTTAAGGACTATATAGGATTATTTGTGTTAGTCTACTTAGATGATATCCTCATCTTTAGTAAAAAAAAGAGGAACATATGAAGCACCTGGAACTTGTGTTGAAGAAACTTCAAGAGGAGAAGCTCACCATAAATCTTGAGAAGAGTGAGTTTATGAAACAAGAGCTAGTCTACCTAGGATTTGTAGTATCTCAAGGGAACTTGAAGATGGATAAGAGAAAGGTTGAAGCCATTCTCAGTTGACCTAATCTCAAGATAGGGATTGAAGTCAGAAGTTTCCATGGGTTAGCCCAATTCTATAGGAAGTTTATTAGGAGATTTAGTGAAATCTGTGCACCATTCCTTGACACCATCAAAGGAGGACTTAAGACAAAGTTTTTGTGGACCAAAGAAGCCAATGAGGGGTTTTAGAGGTTGAAAAAGGAAGTAGCTACCCAACCAAAAATTGTTTTACCAAGTTTTGAAAAACTATTCATAGTGGAATGTGATGCAAGCAACATAGCAGTGGGTGCAGTCCTAAGCCAAGAAGGTAGGCCATTAGCATTCTTTAGTGAGAGGCTAAATGAAGCAAAGTCTAGATATTCATCCTATGACTTAGAGCTATATTCTTTAGTACAAGCCCTTAAGAATTGGAGGCACTATTTGTTGCCTAAAGAATTTGTGGTATACACTGATAACCAGGCCTTAAGCTACATCAACACACAAGAGAAGCTCAATTTGAGGCATATAAAGTGGATGGAATTTCTACAATCATACACTTTTACTATCAAGCACAAGAAAGGGTTCAATAAAAAATTTGTAGATGCCCTTAGTAGGAGGTTACTTACCATTCATGAGATACAATTGTAGAGTACAAGGGTTGAGGGGTTCAAGGATCTTTATGTAGGAGATTTAGATTTCTTAGAGATCTATAAGGTATGTACTGATTTTGAAAATTTCTTTCACAGTGAGTATGCAGACTACACTTTGCATAATGGTATATTTTTTAGAGGGAAACAACTATGTGTTCCAAGGTGTTCCATGAGGGAGAACCTCATCCAAGAAAAGCACAATGGCAATTTGAGTGGACACTTTGGGTTAAACAAGACCCTAGACTTAGTGGAGAGATTCTATTGGTGGCCTAAAATGCAGAGATGTAAGAAGGTATGTTGAGAAATGTGGAGTGTGTCAGAAGGCAAAGGGAACATCAACAAATGTAGGTCTTTAACAACCATTGCCCATCCCAAAAAGACCATGGGAGTGCATAAGTATGGATTTCATAGTAGGGCTACCTAGGACACCGACTTGTTTGGATAGTGTGTTTGTGGTAGTAGACAGATTCAGTAAGATGAGTCATTTCATCCCATGCAAAACAACACATGATTCTAGTCACATTGCCCATCTGTTTTTCAAGGAGATAGTAAGGATACATGGGTTGCCAATGAGCATAGTTGCGGATAGAGATGTGAAGTTCATGGGACATTTCTGGAAGACTCTTTGGAGGAGGCTAGAAACCAACTTGTCTCATAGTTCTGCATATCATCCTGAAATGGATGGACAAACAAAGGTGATAAATAGGGTGCATGGTAACTTGTTGAGATGTCTAACTAAGGAGTATGGAAAAGGATGGGAAAAATTTATTCCACAGGCATAATTTTTCTATAATGATAGCACAAATAGGACTACTGGTAAGAGTCCATTTGAAATTGTATATGGGTTACATCCTGCAGGTGTACTTGAGTTAAGAGACCTATAGGGTTATGAAGGAATCAGTGGTCATGCTGATGATTTTTCTCAGTCAATGAGAGAGGTTCATGAGCAATTGAAGAAGACGCTAATGGAGGTTAACCAGAAGTTGAAAGCTAAAAGAGATGAAGGGAGGAGAGATCTACAATTTGAGATAGGTGATTTGGTAATGGTATACTTGAACAAGGCTAGACTACAGAAGGGTATACCATGTAAGCTACAGATGAAAAGGATAGGGCCATGCAAAGTGTTGGATAAATATGGTCAAAATTCCTACAAGGTGGAACTACCGAAGGAGTTGTCCATTTCTCCTATCTTCAATGTGAAAGACTTGGTGAAATATAAAGGACCAGAGATGAATGATGAGTAGTACAGTACTGAGGTGAGTACGGATGTGGAAGAACTCAAGGTAACTGATCAGAGCATACCATAGATTGAAAAGATTCTAAATTCAAGGGTGAAGAAGAAGACTAGGAACAAGACATACATGGAGCACATAGTAAAATGGAGACACCAACCAGAGTCAGAGGCTACCTGGATAGCAGATAGTGACTTCCAGAAGCATGGTATCAGTCAAGAGTTTTTAACACCACACGTTCCTTAAATTCCTTGTTGCAGGGGGAGAATGGTGTAAGAGTACCTTAAGGTATTTTGAAAGGTCTTAGCAAGTTTTGGCTTGTAGGTGGTTCTAGCCAACCACCAAGGTTGATTTGGTGTGAGTGTTGTGGCATGTTTGTTTAGAGTCTTGAGTTTTGTGCATTCTTAGGACATCCTTCAAAGTGTCATGGAAACCTTTCCTAAACACTAGGAAGATTTTATGATGTTCTAAGCCAAACCTAAGGGTTCCATCATGTGGGAATAGGATATTTAAGGTCAGAAATACCCTAACCTGATAGTTGGAACAAGTTGGATGAGTTGGAAGAGCTGGAAGTACGGATATGATCTTGAAATAAAAACTTTCTTGACTGTGTTTTTTGAAACAAATCCTTAATCCAGTCAATTAATGGATCGAAAGGACTGAACTAATGCATTGAATCCTTAATTTGTGTCATGTAACTACTTTGTGTGGCATTGGTTTAATAGTTTGGTACGACTGGGTAATATTTTTGTAAGTTCTTGTGTTCTACTATTTCACTGCTTGGTTTTGGGTCAGTTTTGTAAATGATGCTCTCCACTTGAATTCCCATGGTTGAACTTCCATGGCCTCTTGGAATCAAGTAGGGGACCCTGTATATAGTGTAAATATGGTATGTGGAGTCTTTTTTTGTAGGAGAGTTACTGAATCCATCAAGCTCTAGGCGAGTGCAGGGCATTCTAGCTAGCTGCTTGAACAGAACAGAAGCAAGAAGGCTTGCTTAACAGATTTTTTGTGACAATCAATGGTGTAGAGGTCTAGGGGTATGTGTCTTAGACATGTGTATGCGAGGAGAAGTGTAGAGGAGGCCATTAAAGCACTCAATTAAGTTGAAGAATCTAGACTATGTCGCATGCCCTAGAAACCCTTAAAAATAGGGGTTTGGTGACACACCTATGTACGAACACCAAGGAGGAATAAAACCTAGTAAATATTGAAGCCTAGGAGGACTATAGAGAGAATCCCTAAATATTTTGGGGGTTTTTTAAGGGAGATTAAGAGTTATTTCAAGAACACTAGTTTTAGGAGGCCTAATTGACCAAAAAGGCTACAAGGCCTAAAATCAAGGTTTACATGAATCCGATAGACAAGTGAAGAAAGAATCCAACAAGATGGACCAGAGTTAGGTAAGACCTACCAAGGAATAGTTGGAAGACCTATTCCTAGTCCCAAGAATGGCTAGGGGAATGCTGTGGCAAAGTTGAACCCAAAGGTGCTTAGTAGGGGTGTGAGAGCAAAGGTGAGTGTTTGAAATTGGTGGAGAGTTCTATAAGGGAGTAGGGGTCTTAGGAGTGACCTCTGAGTAGGGTGGAGAAGAATACCCTAGTGAGACCAAATATTAGGTCTTAGAAAGAGAAAATATGCTCTTGAGAGATAGTACTCCTCACCAATAAGTAGCTCGATGTCATTTAAGGGAGTCAATATGCTAACAAGATTTTTTGTTACATGTTTGATGGATTGCATATATTTTTGGAGTTTTTGGTCTAACTATGGCTGACCTAATTATGTATTAATAATGAGCAATTTTTTATATGTTCTATGAATAATTAAGGGATCAATGTTAGGTCCACACTAACTACTTATATGCAACGATGAATATGTTTTGAGGACAATGCTGATAGAGTTTATTAGGCCGACCTAATTAGTAAACATGGATATATATAGGTATATATGTAAGAAATTTTTGGGAGAGAGTGTAGAGAGGAAGAGAAGAAGAGTATGTGAAAGATACATGAAGACAGAGATGTGAATGGATATTTGCAAAATTATATATATGTGTAGATATGTGTGTTATTTATGTATTGTGCTTCACTCGAACTGAACCCCAACACAAGGAAGGTGCATTTTCATCAGCTCATACTTTTGGCAATGAGCCACATCATTTTGTATCTTGGTTGTGAGCCAGATCATTTTGTATCTACTTTAGGTTGTGAGCCTTTCAAGGACAATGAGTCCTAGCAGTGAGCCCTTGTAATATTCTATATCCGGATATATTATATTGTGAGAAAATCCTCACCATGGTTTTTCCCATTTTGGGTTTTCTACATTAAAAAACTAGTGTTCATGTGTATTGATGCATTGTCTTGATTCCATGCTTTCTCTTGTTGATTTAGTCAAATTTGTGATAATGTGTAGATGGATTTTATGTGAATGGTTTTAATGAATACTGATTCACCCCCCCTCTAATTATTTTAGATATTCAACACATTCAACAATTTTTACCCAAGCAGTAGTTAAAGAAATTTAAAACAGGTTGATAAAATATGAGAAAGAGAAAAAATTCATGAATTATGAAGTCAACAAGCTCTTCATAGTAAATGTGAAGTTGAAAAAGTAGTTAAAGGAAACTAGCCCTTCTCAAAGATTAGAGATGGTAGTATACCAACCTCCCATAGAGAAAATAGTTGATACAAATATAATATCCATCAACCAGATCAATGCACTAAATTAGGAAGTGGAGGATTTCAAGAAAGTATGTGAAGGAGCCAAGGAAAAGATAAGAAATCAAATATTTGATACATTGGAAAAGATATTGGATCTTAGGGTTAGGATAATTGTGGAAAAAATATCAACTTGTAAGAGATGGGGACCAACCATGTCAAGGCCCCAGGTCATAGAGGGCTGAGAGTAGAAGGCTTCCCTAACTTATCTCAGCTTAAGGGAGTGTTGTGAAAAGCATGACAATAATGATGAGGACTATAAGGTCCTTCGATCACTCTATAGACCTGAGACTCAAAATGGGGCTAGGCAAGTAAGTTCTTAGGATCAACACTATGTCTCAAGAGGCTCTTTGTCTGAGGACACAAGTGTGGCTTTGGGATTACAGCACAACGCACTGGCATCCATGCGACCAAAGGACTAAAGATACAAGGATGGACTTAGGAAAATCAAATAAAAACCTAGCTAGCTACATTCAAAAGGCCAAAATAACACTATGACATAAATAATGTATGCACAAATATGATAAAGCAAATAAACAAGTTTAAGGATAGCGAGGATGATCTCACAAAGATGACCATTCGCTAGCTAGCTCCAAGGATACTTCCACCTACATAGAAAAGAGAGGAAAATGGTTGGGGGATGTATAGGGGTCTACCTCAGTCAAACCCCCATTTTGGTGTTTGCACCTCCACATAAAACCAAGATGATGATAAAGTATGATAAAGAAAGAAATGGAATAAAGTGCACTAAAGCACTACAAAAGAGTGTTATGATACTCAATCAAATCATAGAGGAGAGGAGTAGAAAGCTTACCACCTCCACCGAGAGCTCACTAGATAATGGAGGAGAAAATGAGAGGAATCAGGCCTCTGCTACTATGGTGTTGGTTCCACACTTGCTCTACGGAGTTGATGAAGTGTTGATATTGTTCTCTAGAAGTACAAGAATGTTGCTTGAGAGTGAATTCAATGCTTGGAGATTGAAGATATTCTCAAGAAGCTTCGTACTGATTGTGGAAGAGGATGAAATGAAGGAGATAATAATGAATTTAGAGTAGAGAGTGAAGAAAATGACCATATTTAGGTCGGTTGGTCAAACGAGGGTGTTACAATTCAACTTTCAATGGGAAGTGTAATGCCTCTATAGGCACTAGATGCGAGAATCTATCAAGGATGTAAGTGCATCGTATAGATGTTTGTGTGTTGCATGGGCATCCTCAATAGTTATTCCTCTACTAACACACCAAACGGATGCCAAGTGGAATGAAGGTAGCGAGCTTATGTCGAATTTTTCCATTGGATTCAGTTTTCTAAGGTGAGGATGTGTAAAAGAGTAATTTGTGTAAGGGGTGTAAATTATCTCCTATAAATTTTCCCCTGACTTTACTAAGCACAAATATTGATGAGTGCTTCGATAAAGTAGATTGAATAAGTAGTAGAGTTAGATATGTATACTTGAACCATCGAGGAAGCAAATTGTGATCTGGTGAACCCAAGAGTGCAGGAAAGTAAAAGGAATTCATAGCCCCACAAAAATATGAAGCTGAAGAAAGAAAGAATCTTACAGGCCCGTAGACCTACAAGGAAGGTGTATCCCAAGATCTTTCGCATGAAAGAGACCCAGGAAGTAAGCACCTTATAGGCCCGCAGACCTATAAGGAAGGAGTATCCCAAGATCTCTCGCATGAAGGAGACCCAAGAAAGTGGAATTTGTAGAGTCAAAAAGTGGCTTTATAGGCACACCTACAAAGTGACATGTTTACCTATAGATAGAACATGCTAGGAAGCGACCACGTAGGCAAGTAAGAAAAAAACTCATGCAGACCATCAACAAGTTGGAAAAATTTCAAAGGGGTCCCTTGAGAACCCTTAAAAAGGAAGAGGGGTCCACTCAAGGGACACAATGTTTGAAAAGCAAGGTCTAGTCAGGCTACCCCCAAGCTAGACATAAAGATATAAAATAGTTCTAGTTAGGCTACCGCCAAGCTAGACTCCATGGAATTCATTTGAGATAAAAAAATTCAAAGGGGTCCCTCAGGAACCCAACATGAAAAAAATGAGGGTCCACTCAAGGGATGCATTGTTCAAAAGTTGGTATCTTCTTTCTCAAATCGATTCGTCATCAAGGAATTCAAAAGGAAGAATATGCCCCCATGCGAGGGGAAGATCAAAGTTGTTCCCACTTCAGAGGAAGGTTCCCAAGTTCTTTCTATATAAGTTGAGAAACCCAACCTCACAAGCCCCAAGAATCACTTGCATGCAAATACCTATCACATACAAAAGATATTCAGAACCAAAGAAGATTTTCTGTAAACCTCAAACAATAAAAATGCATTAAGAGAATCAAATTATTGCAATGAGATCAATCCTTATTAAGGAGATCAAGAAACCCTAAAGTGTAACCTAAAATTAGGAAACCCTAGTGTGCACACTTAATAATAAATAATTATTAATGTGCCTAAGTTTAGCTTAAGTAACTAAAGTGATAAGTGAATTAATTAACCAATATGATATAATTAATTGAGATAACTTATTACTCTAACACCCACTCTTAAGATTAACTTAGGAAGTAGCTAAAACACTAGAAAAATGATGCATGAAAGCAAAGATGGGTCCCGACAATTAGGCCTGATCAGGTACCCATTTACAAATGCAAGAATGAGGTAGAGAAGAAAACCCAATGGGACAAAACCCCCCTACAATGAGATGACATGTTGCAAAGAAGCACTAGAAGAACACTGTGGAGTAACACTGGAACCTGAATCCAACAAGCAAGGAAAGATATTTTTGTTTACTACTAAGACCAGAAGAGAGTCACTGATTGAATCAAGGAATCATGATAAAGCAACAACAAACCCAATGCCACAAAACACTCAAAAACTCCAAACTGGCACAACCTTGGAATCTATGAAGCAACAGTCTAATTATTGAATGATGTGATACTTAAATGAAGTGCAAAGATGCAAGTTGCACCCTCCCAACTACCAAAATATTCAAGTAATCTCCAAAACACCCATCAGGCCAAATATTTAATAATGATCAACTAGGGATAGATACAAAAGAATGTGCATGGGTATCAATGTAGAGCTCCTCAATACCTTTCTAATGTCGCAAAGATAGCGAAAATCAGAGATCGTGGCAAACATTTATGAGCTCGGAAGTGATAAATGAACAAATGAATTCAAACAGAAATAAATTTAGATAAATAAAAAAATAATGAAAAATAAAATACACCATTGGATAGTGCTTGGAACCAGCTTTCCGGCGATATCTTTTTTTCCCAATTTCGGTACCGTATGCCCAAGTTATGCCAAAAAGAGAAAAACTACTCCTTTAGGGAAAACTAGGGTTAGGAGGGGGCAAAGAGGGTTGTACGGCCGCTGATGTCATCAGCTTGGGAGCTTAAATTTGATGGGCATCTGGCCATTGCCACAAAAAATTTCCCCCCCTGCAAAAACAATTCAGCCTGTGGTCACCCATGTTACTAGTGACGTAGGGAAAGGGGTTGGAATTGGTTGAGGGTCGAGCGCAGAGCTCTGAGTCCCCCATAGGACCTATGGCCTGTACTAAAGGGGCCCGCAGGGGCTGAGAGACCGACAGTGAGTTGGGGAGGCACCACCTGGTGATTTTTGGGTTGTGTGCGAGCGACAAAGCCCATTTTTATTGGAAGCACCGGCGAGTGAGAGCGTGTTGGGGAGGTCATACAACCTCCCTGGAAAAAACATTTTACCTCAGAATCAACTTTCTCTGAAATTGATGAAACAAAAGGTGATCTTAGGGTTTTTGAGCACTTTGAATGTGATGGAGACATCTGTTTGGCCCAAAAATGCACATAAATTTTTTCTACCACCAGATCTTGAAAAAAGGATGCTTGTGGAAACCCTTCCACTTGAAACTCACTGAAAGGACATATCCTCAAAAGAAAAACATGCAACTATAGGTCCGATGCTCTAATACCATGTAGAAGTTGAGAAACCCAACCTCACAAGCCCCAAGAATCACCTGCATGCAAATACCTATCACATACAAAAGTTATTTAGAACCAAAAAAGATGTTTTGTAAACCTCAAATAGTAAAAATGCATTAAGAGAATCAAATTATTACAATGAGATCAATCCTTATGAAGGAGATCAAGAAACCCTAGTGTGCACACTTAATAATAAATAATTATTAATGTGCCTAAGTTTAGCTTAAGTAACTAAAGTGATAAGTGACTTAATCAATTAACCAATATGATATAATTAATGAACCCTTGATGAAGGAAACATGTTTTGTTAGGGTTTCAAGTTGAGAATGAAATTCTTACAAAGAAGTGTGTGAAGATTCTTTGGAAATGAATACATTTTTTGAAGATCCAAGTGATGTAGGGGTGGCATTGTCACACATGAGAGAGACAAATCAAGCGAAGAAGAGAGAAAGATAAAGGAAAAGAAAAAAAGGACAAAGAACACAAACAAAGGGCATAGGGGTAGCCTAATATTTTGGGGTCACAACTACTCATAAATATATATATATATATATATATATAAGTATAATAATAGTATATAAATGAACTGTCATCAACCCCCTACTATATCATGCCATGTGAAGAATGCACAAAAGGACAAAGTAAAATAAAAAATTGGGTCAACATGGAAGGAAGCCTAAATTCTCCCAACGCTTTGCATCATCCCCTATTTTCCAAAATTAAATCACAAACATGGAAGAATGATGATACAAATAGAAGATGATTTATAATAAAAACACCATGCCTATATCCAAGCACCAACAGGGCTGACGAGGGTCATCCAAGCACGCGTAGCATGATTATGCGGGAACACATGACAACACACACACACATCTAATCTAAAGATAAAGAAGATGCCTCCCCCTAACACTGATCGACCAAGAGGTCATCCACTTCTCACTCTAGATCATTATATGGGGAAGGAGGATGAGCCTACAGGGGTGGAATGTTAAGGGGAGGAGATTCTAACCCCCCCACAACAAAGGCTAAGGAGTAAGGACCCGCAAGGTCTCCTTCACCCATCTCTTGTGGATCTAAGGTCAACAAATTCACAAATATCGCTGAAAAGGTCAAAACTTCATCCACTGAATTAAACATATACTTAACAAGAGTACCATATTTCACCTCAACAGACATAAGAGATTGCGCCCAAGGTTCACCACTAAGCCCACTGAGTGATTCAGGAGCGGTGATGAAATCGGGAGAAGTCGGGACTAGTTCTCTCACTAGGATAGAACAAGCTAGTGTGGGGCCACCTTTCAGAGAAGGTGGGCTCATCCTACATCCTCCATTGGTGGAAGGACCATTCTCTACTTTCTACTTCATTGGGGGAGGTGAACTCCCCACAAACGAGGCAAGAAGGGAAGAGGAAGGGAGGAGTAAATAACTGCATTAGATACAACCAAGGTGTTAGTCATATCTAAGGGATTCAAGAAAGGTGGGACATCCAAAATGAATATCAACAAATGCAGCTCCACTGAAGGAGCTATAAACACCTATACCTTTTTGAGGTTAGGCACATTCACACTCACAGTAGAAGTCGAAAGTGATAAAAAGTTGGTTTGAATGGAAATAGAGGGGAGGAGAGAGGAGGATAGAACAAGAGGTCCTAATATAGGGGTGGTCATCTCCTCTTCCTTCCTCTGTAAAGTGGCCTGCTGAGCCAAGAGAGCTTTTTGCTGGTGCTTGCACTCATGCGCAAGGCAGTTTCTATGACTCTTTGAGCTAGAGGTCAGAGGTTGTGAAGGAACGAAAGCCTCCTACTTAGCCATGGGAGTGTCATCCACAAATATTTCCAATGGAGGGACAGACTCCTGAATGGGATTACAAGGAACATGTTCAGAAACAATGAGGGGAATCATCTCTAACGCCTCGATAGCAGGCATTTTCCCATTCACTACTTTAGGAGCAAGAGCAGTAGGAGGCCATAGAGGTTGGGATATAGAGGATTCCCCATGGGGGGATTTTTACCTACCATAGCAAATGATCCTAGGCTCTGTGGGTAGGATAATAAGCTTGAATGTGGGATGCTTGGGCCTTCACCAAGCAGGAACCATAGGATTCTCTTTCAAATGCAAGGTAGAAGAAGATGGTGCCACATCAGAGCGACAAGAAGTGTCAAGTTGAACAATGAAGGAGGAAGGAGGAAGGAGGACCCTAAGACCACTTATTTTCTATGTGCCTTGGCAACATCACTGTTAGCTTTCAAGCAAGCCCTATGTGAAACAACATAATGTGAAGGAGGGTATCTCACTTTCAGCCTAGAACACCCTTTCTTGTAATTTTGATATGTGTGATATAGGAGATCCTTCCTGGGTGGGAGAGGACCAATAGGTGTAGGAAAAAATTAATCCAAGGTATAGCTACCACATGCAACCGATGGTCTATAACCAGTGTCATGGACAACATGTACCAAACCCCCATAACTGAACTTCAAACATTTATGCACAATTGGGGGAGCTACATTCATATCTACCATCTAGGGGATACCTAGATTCACCTTGAAAAGTTCAGAACATGTGATGATATCAAACATAAGGTTCACAGACTTAGGTCTAATGAGAACCAATAGGACAATACTACCTATAGGAGGTATATAAAGTCCATCGTGCATGCAGATGGTATTTTCTACACAACAACAACTCAGACATAATATGATATTCTATCTCTCTTGAAAGGTCAATCTCTATTGGAAAAGAGATAACCCCAAGGTATCCAATGTCAGGTCTTGACAATGCAATAAAACAACTCAGTGATAAAATGTGAAATGTTGGTAATCAAAAGGGGCCTTACAAATGAACAATGTTGGAAGTGTACTTTCATCAAATGCAATAATATGGTGATGCTTTTAATCCTAAAACTAACCCAGATTCAAAATAAATAACAAAAGAGATAAGGGTTTTAGAGAGATCCTAGTGCTAACACCTAAGATCAATCACAACAATGATGAATGTTGTAAATGGATAGATCCCCCAATTAAACCAATCTTTGCTTTGTCAAGGACAAGCCAACAACTACATAGAGATGGTGCAATCATCTAAGGAAACTAAAATATTTTCAAACCATGAATACCCATGAACATTAAAAAGTATCCACAGCTGAACTTAGCACAATATGAGGCCCAGACTAACTTTACACATCAATTTATAGTCAACAAATTGCTAAAATTATGGACTGGAGATCAATCAACATCATTAACATTTCACCATTGACATGAAAGAACTGAAAACTAACATTTAACATTGAGAATTGAGAACATGAAACCATAAACTGTCAAAGATAAATACAAATTTTTCCCAATCAACAACTTGGTTGCATTACTTCTCCAATATTACATAACAATTTCAAGACTCTCCTCTCCTACAACTAATTTTTGAAATCTACTTGCCAATTCTAGATTTCTACAGCTTCTAATCAACTCTTCTAACCTAGTCCAACCATTTACAAATCATAAGGCACTGAAATTTTATAGAAAATTACATTTTGAATCAATGGCCAGGATTTAATTCATCCAATGACATAAATTACACTTCTAGAAGCATCGAGCTGTTACATTTAATTTGGGAGCTCATGGTACATCATCATCCAATCAATTGCATTATAGCCCAATGGCATCAATTTTGAGAAAATCCTCATTGGAGAATAAATACAGCTTCACATGTCTTTCCTTGTTAAATGTACCTCTCCAATTGGTATACAACTGGTGGCACAAATTCTTATGTAGGCCCCACTTTAATATTTGAGTTGAACTTTTCCATATTTTCCCTCTTGGCATGAATCCATATGCAAGTCCCCCTTTTTTGATTTATTTAGTAGCTCATATTTTCAAAAAAAAAATCCATTTCTGAAAAAAAAAAAAGCATTTCGGGAAAAATTTCCATTTAAAAAGAATTTCCATTTTGGAAAATTTTGGGTTTATGAGGGTGAAATTTCCAAAAAGAAATTTTAGGATCTTGAGGGCCCGAAGGAATTTTGGGGATTTCCGCCCAGGGAGGAAAATCCCGAAATTCCAAGCAAGGTCAAAATCCCCTAAACCTCATAACTTTTTTCTAGAAGGAATTTTTAAAAAGTTCAAAAAGCAACTTGGCCTATTTTTTTGTCCTCTGTCCATTGGTGCAAAAATATTTACACATAACTTTGAAAATTCACTTCAAAAATCCCCATTTTCAATTTCCAAGACAAGCGAAGAGCCCCCAAAGCCTCAGAATATTGCCTTCATCAAACCAAGTCTTGAATTAATCCCAAAATAACCTCCAAAGAAGAGAAAAACTAAAAATTGACAAAGCCAAGGTGCAGTGACGCAAAATAAAAATAAAAGGGTCCTCGCCTCTGGTGGGGCATGTTTGAAAAAATTGCACAACACATCATATCCATCTTTATACAAAAATTTGATTAACATGATCTCCTTAGTTATAATATTTACTTGAGACATCAGATCAACGAGAACACCTGCTATGGTATTCCCATTTATCCTCATAGGAATGTAGAGAGGAGATGGCTCCCTATTAAATCCCATCGGTAGGTCTAGTGAAGTGAAGATTATATCTTTACTACTGCTCATAGGTTGCATGGGGAGAACAGGTTGATGCAGGAGAGAGGCCATCATGTACACTAAACAATACTTTAATAGAGCCTCCTAAATGTTACATGATAAGGTAGTGACCCAATTAAGGTTTCCTTACACAACTTTCAAAACCTTCCAACTATGCCTATTAGGGGTCGTAGGTTGGGTTGCAAGGAAAAATCATCACAACACTCACACCCACAACTCTCCTAGGATACGAGGAAAGGAAATTTTAGTATCACAAAATAGAACCAAAATGGTTCATGTCGGGTTCACCAAAAATGTAAGAGAGGGGGACAAACCATGTCAAGGCCCCAGGTCACAGAGGGCCAAGAGTAGTAGGTTTCCCTAAATTACCTCAACTTAAGGGAGTGTTATGAAATGCAGGGCAAGAATGATGAGGACTATAAGGTCTTTCGATCACTCTATAGACGTGAGACTCAAAATGGGGCTAGGCGAGTCAGTTTTTAGGATCAACACTATGTCTTAGGAGGCTCTCTATCTGAGGATGAAAGCATAGCTTCAGACGAAAGCATGGTTCATTGACATCTCTCAGGTGTGTTGGCATATGTGCGACCAGAGGACTAATAATACAAGACTGGACTCAAGAAAACTGACTAACGGCCTAGCTAGCTACATTCAAAAGGCCAAAACAACACTATCACATAAATAACGTATGTGTGAATATGATAAAGAAAATAAACAAGAGTAAGGATAGTGAGGATGATCTCACAAATATGTTTGTTCACCAGCTAGCTCCAAGGATACTTCCACCTACACACAAAAGAGAGGAAAATGGTTCATGGTTGTATAGGGGTCTACCTTAGTCAGACCCTCATTTTGGTGTTTCTACCTCCATGGATAGCCAAGATGATGATAATGGAGAAAAGTATGATAAAGCAAGAAATGGAATAAAGAGCACTAAAGCACTACAAAACAATGTTATGCTACCCAACCAAATCATAGAGGAGAGGAGTAGAAAGCTTACCACCTCCACCAAGAGCTCACTAGCTAATGGGGGAGAAAATAAGAGGACTCAAGCCTCTGTTGCAATGGTGTTGTTTCCACACTTTCTCTACAAAGTTGACAAAGTGTTGATGTTGTTGTTGTGAAGTAAAATAATGATACTTGAGAGTGAATTCAATTCTTGGAGATTGAAAATATTTTCAAGAAGTTTCTTAGTGATTGTGGAAGAGGATGAAATGAAGGAATGAATAGTGAATTTGGATTAGAGAGTGAAGAAAATGGCCATCTTCAGGTCAGTTGGTCAAAGGGGGTGTTACAATTTGACTTCCAATGGGAAGTGTAACGCCTCTGTAGGCACTAGACATAGGAATCTACCAAGGACATAAGTGCACCACGTGGACATCTGCACACCGCGTAGGCATCCCCGATAGTTATTCCTTTGTCGACGCATAAAACATACACCAAGTGGAATGTAGGCATTGGGCTTATGTGGAATTTTTCCTTCGAATTTGGTTTTCTAAGGCGAGGATGTGTAAAAGGGGAATTTTTATAAGGGGTGAAAATTCACTCCTATACATAACTATATATTAATGCTATACTGCTCTATCCCAAGCATTAGAATAAATGAAGGCCAATGTTCTTATTTTGGATCCCCTATTTAAGAAGTGGCAACCATTTCATCATACATTGAGCACATTGTGCAAAGTTTTACAAGTGAGTATGGATGCTCCCAAAGCCCTGAAGCCCATAGAAAGATTGTTGAAGATGGTAATTAATGAATACTAGTATGCATCAAGAGAGAGCTAGAAATTCACAGCTAAGACGGATTCCTTCCAAACTATCAAATAGTGGTTCATACCTAGCATACTAGGAGATGATGAGAAGCTCAAGGATTACAATATATGGAAGAATGAGTTTGGTCAAGTTGTTCAAAATTGTATTGTCCACCTACAAAAAGATCATAAAATATATGTTCATAGCTTCAACCTAATCTTGGATGGGATTGTTGGAAGGGATTCAGGATATTCAAATTTTATCATATAAAGTAGAGGGTTTCTAGCTATCAGGTGGAAAGCTCATTTAACTAACGTGTCACAAATTCAGGAACACAAATGGCCTAGTGATTATATTGTATACCAATCGGAGAAAACATATTTGGCTCCCCTAGAAGAATATGTCTTGGAGCTATCATAGAGGAACAACATAGCCTTGAAACATTGTATCATGGAGAAAGGGACCTTTCCAGATTGAGTTGATCATGGGTACTGCATGTTATTTAATAGATTTCAAGTGTATCACAAGTGCCACATAATTTCAATCAAAATTTTTTTATTTCCCTCCTTATTATTTGTCACTCCATAATCAAGCATAAGCAAAACTAGTGTTTAGCTTATATGAAAATGCATATAGTTTGAAAGGTTGCCTTATTTTGCAACGATTTGAAGCTTGTATGATTCCTTCATTTTGTTTAAGAAGGAAACTAAGAATAAAAGGATCACATAGATAGGTATACATATTGATGAATAGGGGAAAGAAGAAGATATAATAGAAAATTATTTTTGAACAAAGACTTTTGGTATGAATTGTAAAATCTTTTGAAGCAATTTAATGGAGAAGAAGTTATAATCTGGTGGCCAAAATTTTGGTGTTCAATTGTTTGTTAATATTGATTGATGAATGTTATTTTTTTGTCTCTATAGTGATCTTCCCTTGTTATTTAAATCACTATATGAAGGGTATATCTGATTTATCAAGACACATTTTCTACCTCTGTGTGATTCATTTTAATTAGTTTCTGCAAGCAAGAATTAAAATCCTTTTAAGTGATTAATTTTAATTGGTTTTTGTAAGAATGAAAATCCTTTTAAATAAGTCATTTTAATTGGTTTATTCAAGAAATAATTAAATCATTTTAAATAAATCATAGTAACTTAGGGAGATTTCATTGGAATTTGTAAGAAGAGCCTAGTAGCTGACAACCTTGCATGTTTATACAAGGTATAGACATTTGAAAGTGCCAAACAAATTGAGTTAATCCATAAGGAAGAAACATATCATTCGCATATTGAATCCATTTTCCAACATAAGAAGGCATTGGTAATATTTATTATAAAAAAAAATTCATAAAAATTTATCTATACATTTTAAGTTCTAGCATCAGGTGTAGGAATAGAGGTTAGTTTTCTATTTCAGACTTTCATGCCAGTGTGAAATAGATTATGAGTGGATGAACCAACTAAAGAGATTGTAATGAAATAAACCCTCTATATTCATGTGAAATCTATAATATTCTTAATTATCACCATTTGACTTGGTGATAAAGGTACACCCACCTAGGCCTAGCAGAGCCTGAAGAGCAGGGAATTCCAACCATATTTGCTTAATTTTGTTTGTTGGCCAAAACATCATTAAACCTAACCATAGAGCTTGGAAAACATTTATGGTTTGAAATTTTGGGAACCAACACATCCTCCAGCCTAGCGGAAGAGGGCAAGAGAATTTTTGCAAGGCTTCCTGAAGTATACATTGATAAATCGGAGCAGGTTGAGCAATTCCCATAGCGATATCTTGGCCAGAGTAACACAAAATTTCTCGACAAGATCGTAATCACTAGGTGCTTTAGTTTTAGGTTTAGGTGTTTGAGGAAAGCTTGGTTGAGAAGGTGGTAAAGAAGTAGGTTGATCAACATTTTTTTTGTTCTTTCTATTATTTTAAGTATAGGATACCACTCTATAAGAGGAAGCCTTACAAAGAACAAGAGTATCACTATCAAATGGAACATCATTAATAATAAAAAATCATTTTATGAGAAGGTCTAGATAGAGTTAGATAAATAATAGGTCTCTTAGGCCTTTGAGGGGTGGCAGAGACATAGATTATATTTATGAATTCCTTACAACTTATAGAGGAATCATTCAAAGAAATATTCTCAAAATCTATCCTTGGAGGATCCAATGTGAGAGGACATTCATCATCTCTAGAAGAGAGTGCATTATAATAGAGAAGAGATTCACCATTCACAAATGAAATGTCTCTAGAAGAGAGTGCATTGGAATAAAGAGGAGATTCACTATTCACAAATGCAACATCTCTAGAAGAGAGTGAATTGGAATAATGAAGAGATTTACCATTCAACAATGCATCATCTCTAGAAGAGAGTGCATTGGAATGAAGAGAAGGTAGAGTAATGTTAAGAAAATTTTTAATGATTTCATCCTCTTGCATTAAAATATCCTTCAAAGGAATTTCAAGAGAGGGATCAACAAAGAATAAATAAAAAAGAAAGGAGAAAATAACTCACTTGCACATGCTTGTAAGAAAAATTCTTGAAGTTTATTAACAAAGTTGGAAAGAGATAGAAGGAAGAAATATATGAAGTACATTTTAAAATAGAGATATAGACAATTCGATTGAAGGTTAGCGTATCACCCTAACAGTAAAATATGTTGGGGAAGGTGTTTTCACATTAGGTTCACCAAAATGTAGAGAAGGGGGATTCGCTACTCACGAGTCTCTTTATTCTCAAGAGAGTCCCAGGGAACAAACTTCCCTAAACTACCTCATATTGAAAAGGAAAGAGTTCCTAAATTAGAAAGAGCATGTCATAGAGATTTTATAAATAGATTGATGGGATCTCAGACAAAGGATAGTAGCAAAAAATGAGGATGACAAAGAGGCATGTTGGAATCCCAGAGGTGCACTAGCATCTCATATGGACTAGAAACCAAGAATATCATAGAAAACAACAAAGTGACTACTAGCAATCTAATTACTAAGAACTTCCAAAATGCGGGAAAGTAATAGAGAGTAAAATAAAGTAAGTAAAACATAAATGATAGAGTGAGAGAATAAGGGATAGAAAATGGTCACAACAACCCAAGTAATGAAGCCTTCAACAAGTAGAGTTCTTCAATTTCATCATCAGATAAAATCATAGCTATAAATGACCAAATAAATGACTAATTTTTTGCATCAAGCATCAATTTAGGCTTTAGCCGACACTTATGCATAAAAAATTATATATATTTTATAAATGCATAACAAAAATTAAATGATATAAAGACCACCATTTTCCCACATTTTTTAACTACCACTTAGTTAGAAGAAATAGTCTGGGAAAACAAACAAAGGTTGAAGTGTTTTGAAGATGGATATATTGAGTAGTAATCAAAGGGCTTTCTCAGTGGAGGAATCTCCTACCAGCAGTGCTTCAAAGTATGGGTCTATAATGTGGAAAAATATATCTTTCTATTAGATAGCTCCCCACCTGGAAGTATGTCTTGAGGATTTTGAGCTTTTTGTGTGGATCATCTCAAAGGTAAGAAAATCACTCTTAATTTTTTTAAAATTTGGATGTATACATTAATGCCTATTTGGGTATTTGAAATTTTTTATGTTGGGTGTTTTCGTGAAGTACTATTTGGCTATTTAAATTATATGATACTGGGTATTTTTTTACTAGATATCTGGGTATGTTTAAAAATTGATGCTCAGTATTTTTGTTATTAGTGTTTTGGGTATTTCAATGCTGATTTTTCACTTGAAATGGGTATTTAAAAAAAATGATATTAAATATTTTTTCGCTATTGAGATAATTTTTTTTCTAAGAAAAAAATAAGGTCTCAACCTTTTCTGGTATTACACGCAGTTTTCTAAATTTTGATTTTGTTATCATTTTTCATGAGCATTAAAAAATTGATGCTCAGTGAACCCTTTTTTATTGACTATCTTGGTATTTAGAAAAAATGATGTTCGGTGTTTTCTTTATATGGGTATTTAAAAAAATAGATATTTGGTGTTTTTTTGGTTGTCGAGTTAAAATTATTCTGAAAAATAGACGATGTCTCAGTCTTTCTAATATTGCAACCTCACTAATCTGCTAGAGTTATGGTTTATGTTTCTATGGAGCCTAGGATTTGTACCCTAGTCATTCTCTTACCAATGATTTTGTTGGTATTAGAAAACAACCATAAATATTGGGTCAAAAAATAAGTGTTCTTGACAAGGTGTAATATGATCTTGGATTGTATCCTAGAGTGTGTGGGAAGCTTGTGTTTGATCATTAAGGTATGCAAACTTGATCAAGGAAATGTATCCTATATAGCATGGGTCTTTCTTTAATACTTCCCATAATGGTTATTAGCATATCACATTATTATAGTTTGTGGTAACCCAAATTTGCATTCAAGTATGTAACAAACTTGGTTTGTAGTTTAAGTTGTACACTTTTAAGTAGCATTCATAAGGTTTAGAAAATATTGAGCCCTCTCTAGAATATCCCATTAAACATGGATGTGCTTGATGTTGGATTTTGTGGTTGTGTTGTTGATATGTGGTTATCATATATGTCAACACTATTAGCATTAATGTCTTTAAGACTATATATGTCGAGGATATTGAGAAAATTGTAATAAAATAAGTTACAGGTTGTCTGTGAAGCAGTGAAGATTAGTATGATGGAAAGTTCAGTATGTTGATAGTGAGTAAATGTAGATTAAAGGGTTTTTTTTCAAGCCTATCTAGTTTTTCCACCAAAAGTTTCAGAGGTGTGCATGAAGATTTGAGCAAGCTATTATTTTTTCGTGTTTCAATAGTTATTTTGTTACTGTAGCTAGTGTCCCTGGAAGAAGACAATGTGATTCTAGTAATATAAGTTGTTGTGTATGTTCATGTGGTATTTGTGGATGTTTCTAGATCATTCTTTATTTGTTTTTCATGTCCACATTGATCGTTGTGCTCGCGCTCGATGATTTTCTCTTGCATGTTCATGTTTTTCAAGTTCATGGCCAACAGGGTGATTGAAGTGTGTTTGGATCTTCAAGGAAAAATATTTGAAGGTGTTTTGTGTTCAAGGATATTGTTTTGGGTCTCTACTATGTTGTGGCAGACCCTAGTAGATTCACATTAATAATCTTCATTTTTTTGGGCTGACAGTTTTCATTCATTCTATTATTTTGTTCAAGCCGACATGAAGCAATGTAATTACTTTTTGCTGATATATATGAGTGATTATTTATCTCATTTGAGGTATGCACGATGCAAAGTGTGTGAGTGTTATGTGCGAATAAAGATCAGATCATTCAAAGGTAGAGCAGAGTGTGAAGAAGAGTGAAGAAAAGTGAAGAAGTGTTCATGTGCTTGACCATAACTATAATCAAGCATTAGCAGATGCTACTTTCTCAGTTCAATTTTTTTAGATGGATTTAGTCTGAATGTTTTTGTAAGACAGTCATTCTTCCCTTGTATCTGAGCAATGAGCTATAGGTAGTGTGCCTGAATGCATGTGCATTCCCATTTATTCTTCTTATACTTTTAACGGAGTATAAACTTATGGATTAACCTCCACTATGGTTTTTCCCCTAACCCTCTAATTCCATATGCAAGGAATGCCAGTTAGGAAAGCAAACTAGAATTTCATTTCAGAGCAAATCGAATTATTCAAATGAATTGTTGGAGCTTGTCCATACTGACTTATGTGGTCCTACTAGAATCAGAAGTTTGCAAGGTTACAAGTATTTCATGTTGCTTATTGATGATTATTCTAGGATGATGTGGGTTAATTTCTTAAAGGATAAATATGAATCTCTAGAGAAGTTCAAGATTTTCAAGGCTATGGTTGAGACAGAGAAAAATCTGAAGATTGAATTTCTAAGATCAAATAGAGGTGGTGAATTCACTTTCGATGAGTTTTATTATTTCTATGAAGTGCATGGGATAGAGAGACAATTATCTGCACCATGGAGCCCTCAACAAAATGGAGTTGTGGAAAGGAAGAATATGATAGTTCAAGATGTTGCTAGAACTATGATGCTGGAAGGAAATGTTCCTCATATCTATTGGCAAGAAGTTGTGAGTAATGTTGTTTATATCCTCAATCGGGTACAAATAAAAGGTGATACTAGTAGGAGCCCTTTTGAGCTATGGTTTGGTCATAAGCCTGATGTTAGATATTTCAAAATCTTTGGGAGTAAATGCTACATCAGAAGAGATGAAGATATAGAAAATTTTGATGTGATAAGTGATGAAGGAATGTTTCTTGGTTATTCTACTAAGAGCAAGACCTATCGGTGCTACAACAAGAGATTGAAGAAAATAGTTGAAAGTGCAAATGTTAAGGTTGATGAAGACATTGGTAGACCATCCATAACCTGTGGATATGATTCTAATGATCAAAATGACAGTACAAACAAAGGTTAGATCTAAAATCAACTTCAAATCATTATGATGAATCAAGAAGATCAATAAGAAGGAGAAACTAGTGAAAGTAGAGAAGAGAGATCACAAGATCCTAAAATTCAAGAATAACCTAAGACTCCAAGGTATTTGAGACTAAATCATTCAAAAAATCAGATTATAGGTGATAAGAACAAAGGTGTCCAAACTAGGAGAAGAATTGTAGAAGAATACTATTTGATATCAAAGACTGAGCCAATTAATGTAAATGAATAATGCAAAGATGAACATTGGATTGGAGCAATGAAAGAAGAACTCCAACAAATTGAGAAGAATAATACATGGATTATTGTTCCTAAACCTAAGGATAAAATTGTAATTGGAACTAAATGGGTCTTTAGAAACAAATTGAATGAGAAAGGTGAAGTTATCATAAACAAACCAAGACTAGTATGTAAAGGATATTCTCAGATGGAAGGAATTGACTTTGAAGAGACTTTTGCCCTTGTTGCTAGAATTGAAGTTGTGAGACTATTTCTTGCTTATGCTTCTTACAAAAACTACAAGGTTTATCAGATGGATTTCAATTCAATGTTTCTAAATATTAAATTAGAAGAAGTGTACATTGAGTAACCTGATGGATTTTAATTGACTGATCAAGGAGATATGGTGTGTTGGTTAAAGAAAGTGTTGTATGGACTCAAGCAAGCCCCTAGAGCTTGGTATGCCAGATTGGACAAGTATTTGTTGAAGCTTGGATTTAAAAAAGGTACTGTTGATAGTAATATGTATTTCAAGATTGATAATGATAAATATTTGTTTGTGGAGAAGTCTTTGTTGATGATATTATTTTTGGAGGAGATGATAGTTTGTGCGTGAATTTTTCTAATGAGATGCAGAATGAGTTTGAGATGTCAATGATTGGAGAGATGAAATTCTTTTTGGGATTGCAAATTACTTAGTTAGATAAAGGGATCTTTATATCTCATTCTAGATATGTGAAATAATTGCTAAAGAAGTTTGGTATGGAAGATTCAAAGCCATTCGGTACACCCATGGTGACCAAATGTAAGTGGACAATATATGATGATTCTCCGAAGGAAAAACAAACTAGATACAGATCAATGGTTGGTGGATTGCTTTATTTAAATCAAACTAGACCTGATATCATGAATGATGTATGTATTGTTGCAAGATTTCAAGTTCATCCTAAGGAATCTCATGTGACTGCTATGAAATGAATTCTTAGGTACTTGAAGGGAACAATTGATTTTGACCCGTGGTATCCTAAAGATGATGATATTACTTTAAGTTCCTTTAGTGATGTTGATTGGGTAGGAGATCTAAATGATAGGAAAAGTAATAGTGGTGGCACATTTTTCTTGGACTGATTTCATGGTTAAGAAAAAAGTAGAATGTTGTTTCTTTGTCTACTGTAGAGGCATAATATATTGTTGCTGCTAACAATTGTACTCAACTATTATGGATGAAACAAATGTTGAAAGATATCAGAGTTATGTATTATGAACCTATTTCCATATTCTATGATAACTCAAGTGTTATAAAAATTTCTAAGAATATGGTGTTGCATTCAAAGACCAAGCATATATCTATCAAGTACCATTTTTTGAGAGACAAAGTGAGTGATAAGGAAGTCAGACTAGAGTATGTGCCTACTAAGGAATAGATTGCAGACATCTTTTCTAAGCCATTTCCTAAGGATACAAATTTGTATCTCAAAGGGAAGTTAGGGATAATTACCCATCCTAATCAGAAATAAGATGCAAGACATTGCATCAGTCTGAGAATTTAATAGTCATATCTTGATTCAAATTGATGTTGTGGTGGCTGCTACTCAGGGGGAGTAGTCAGATGATTAAAATATATGGTTCAAAGCTTGTGTATCTTTGTCATTGATTTCAAAGGGGGAGAAGATTCATGTGAAAAAATCTTGAAGAATCAAGGAGGAGAAGAGCAATGTGAAAATCTAGAAGAAGAAGTCACGAGAGAAGAGTCAAAACCTAAGGGGGAGTAAGTGCTAAAGTTAGTTGTGTTGATGGTGTTTTTCAAATCATGTGTTGCCATCAATGCCAAAGGGGTATATTTTTGGATGTTGTGATTGTGTTTCTGATATGTGGTTGTCATTGATGTCAACACTTTTAGCATTAATGTCTTTAAGACTGTATATGTCGAGGATATTGAGAAAATTGTAATAAAAAAAGTTCTAGGTTGTCTGTGAAGCAGTGAAGATAAATATGATGGAAAATTAACCATATTGATGGTGAGAATTTTTAGATTAAATGGTTTATTTTAAATCCTATCTAGTTTTTCCACCAAAATTTTCAGAGTTGCGCATGAAGATTTGAGCAAGCTATGATTTTTTGTGTTCTAACAATTATTTTGTTACTATAGTTGGTGTTCCTAGAAGAAGACAATATGATTCTAGTAATATGAGTTGTTGCATATGTTCATGTGGTGTTTGTGGATTTTTCTAGATCATTCTCTATCTATGTGGTGTTTTGCATTGATCGTTGTGCTCACGGTTGATGATTTTCTCTTGCATATTCATTTTTTTCATGTTCATGTCTAACAGGGTGATTGAAGCATGTTGTGGATCTTTGAGGAAAAATATTTGAAGTTGTTTTATGTTCGAGGACATTTTTTGGGTCTCTACTATGTTGTGGCAGACCTTGGTAGATTCGCATTAATAATCTTTATTGTTTTGGGCCGACAGTTTGCATTCATTCTATTATTTTGTTCAAGCCAACATGAAGCAATGTTTTTATGTGTTGTAGATATATATGAGCAATTGTTTATCTCATTTGAGGTATGTATGATGAAAATTATGTGAGTTCTATGTGTGAATAAAGATCAAATCATTCAAAGGCAGAGCAGAGTGTGAAGAAGTGTTCATGTGCTTAATCGGAACTATAATCAGGCATTAGCAAATGCTACTTTCTCAGTTCAAATTCTTTAGACGGATTTAATCTGAATTTTTCTGTAAGATATCGAGTCTTCCTTTGTATCTAAGAAGTGAGCTCTAGGCAGTGTGCCTGAATGCATGTACCATATTCCCATTTATTCTTCTTATACTTTTAACAGATTATAAACTTGTGGATTAAACTCCACCGTGGTTTTTCCCCTAATAGGGTTTCCACATAAAAATCTTGGTGTTATGTGTATTTTTGATGTGCTGTTAATTTATGCTTTCATGGTTATTAATCAGATCTGAGAATAAGGGTTAACAAAGTTAATAAGTTTGAAATTTGGTGACAACTGATTCAACCCTCCCCCCCTCTCAATTGTCTGACCTTGTGTTGCCAACACTTGAATTCACCACATAATTGATATAACACAACTACTCAACATATCAACTAGAGTTATAGGCTCTTTATTGCATAAAGAGGTAATTGCTCTTGGATCATGCTATCATTACATTGTAACCTATTAAACTTGAGTAAACTTGAATGTACCCCATAATTTTTATACCACAAGTGCACCGAATGTCCGTTGGAGTAATTAGACACCTGATTGTGATGACAGTGATTTGTACATGAATTGTGCTCATATGAGTGCCTCCATTTCTATCACAACATAGCCACATTAAACTTGGGTCACAAATGAATGCATCATATATTTTTTATAACACAACTATGCCACATGAATAATAGAGTTATGGACCACATAATTATAGTCACAAGAATTTGTTCCCCAATTGTTCTCTTATGGTGATTCCATTACCATTATAGCATAACCCTTTTTTACTTATATTGCTTAAATCCTTGCATTGCTTATTTTCTCTTTGGATGGATGGTAATTCAATGGCAGGGATTTGTATAAAAGTCATGCTCATAGAAGTTCCTTTGTCACCATTACACAATAGTACATTGGAATTTCCTCTTGAACCTTTACTTCATTTTTTTTTTGTTAGGGTGTCTTAGTGATTATTCCATTTCCACATGGAATATTGATAAAATAAACAAAGCAAAAATTCATTCTATTTTTAGTTAACATCTTCTAACATACTTTTGGAATAAATGTTTGACTGCATTATTTCGAGTGTGAAGAATTTTGTTTTTTCCTTATAATACATTCATTGAGAGTTGTAGTAGAAAGCTTCTTATGTTGAAAGCCATCCTGTAAAATTTCTTTAAGCTACATTTAGGAGGCTTCATGGATTTTTTGTGATTTATATAACTTTTGTTTTGATAGTAAAT
This sequence comes from Sequoiadendron giganteum, assembly GCA_007115665.2. Lineage (NCBI taxonomy): Eukaryota > Viridiplantae > Streptophyta > Pinopsida > Cupressales > Cupressaceae > Sequoiadendron > Sequoiadendron giganteum. Next base: position 28,827,015 of record CM021104.1, read on the forward strand.
GACATTGGATTATTTTTGAAATTAAAATGATTTATTAATTATGTTTTTATAATGATTAAATTTTTTATTTAGAAGGGGTTAATATGTGGCATTTTTATGTGCAGGAAGAATAGATTGTGATGAAACGTTCAGGTATGGATGGTCAAGAAAACCTAGATTTCTATCAGTGACATAACGAGGTTGGGCGATATGCTCTGGGAGTTCATGCGAAGGAGGAGCTTGAGATAAAGAAGTATTGGGAAACTGGGTATTATGCATGCGATGAAGGAGAGTACTTTGAGCCAGTGTGAAACACTTCCAGGTGTTTTGGCTGGGAAGCAAAACTTGACTTTAGGTATACAAACATTGGTGGACTAAAACATTAGTTTCCACCTGATCACATCTTAGGAGTCAGTTGATTTCTCTAGATTCCTGATTGATCACTCTAAATATCTAATGGAGAAAGTTCCTACATTATAAAGATAAAGTCATAAATCTTCTTGGTCCAATTTGAGGTCCTGATATTATTTTGAAAAGTCTCAAAAGTTAAAACTATTGAAGAAGGCCAATTTTATTGACTTATTCAAAAGTCTTTTTGCTAGTTGTCATTCACCACGTGCCTTATATTGATTCATCCTTTGATTTATTCTTGTTTCTATTAAATTCACCAAGATTCTTGTTCTTATAAAATACTGGGAGATGTTTCATTTTAGTTAAGTTCAAAATTTATGGATGTCAGAGAACCAAATTGTAAGGATTTTTCTTTTTAAATATGCTTTTTGGCATTTGGCTTGATAAAAATTGTTACTTTAGAATTATGGTATTATTTTATTCTAATGTTTTCAACCCTCATTTTAGGGAAGAGCTCCAAATATGATTCCTTTAGATGGAGACTACACTTTTCCGCTATAGTTTCTATCTAGAAAGACCAAAATATTAGGTGTTGTCATACTCATAGCAAAATTAGGAGTCATGCAATGATGAGATACTCATTTTTGGAGCTTTGGTTAAGAAATTTAAATGTTTGGATATATGCACAAAGAATGTTCATAGAGGAGTTCAAACTTCCTTACATAGCAATTACCACGACAAAGTTTCAGGTGAAATGCACCTGCTATTTTATGTTGATATGGATATGTTCTAACTTGTAGTTAATTGTTGTACAACATAAAAAATAGGCTAAATATTTGTTCATATACCATTGTTTCTAATTCAAACTTGCTATACCTTATTCTAGGACAAAATCACAGGGGGAGTCGATACATAAGGCACCATTGTTTCAAATTCAATTTTTTTGGCTCTTTCACAAGTGTTTTCTTCATTTATTTGATCTAAGACAACCTGCTGTATAGAAGATGCTCTCAAAATCATAGTAAAATCCTTTATTCTGGGAAGACTGTTCAGAATTTTCCTATCATAACAATGCACAAAAGAATCAATCATTAACTTGAACATTGCAAGAGTTTCATCAAATTCTACTTTTTCACTCTCTTTTCCATTCTGAATTTTATTCCCAGTTTCATCCATGAAGAACTTCCTCAACCTATAGATATTTTTGCTAGCCATAACTTTACCAAGTGTCGAGGATAGATTTGATTTTTTACCTAACCAACAATCGACAAAATACTCCATTTCTAAAAGAGAGTTCAAGAATTTAATTGTTGCTTGGGTAAAAACTGGAAGCTATCCTCAACACCTGGTAAAGTTATGGATAACAACAGGATCTACAAGTTGAGGAAGTTCTTCATGGATGAAATTACAAATAAAATTCAGAATGGAAAAGAGAGTGGAAAAGTAGAATTTAATGAAACTCTTGCAAAATTCAGGTTAATGATTGATGCTTTTGTTCATTGTTATGATAAGAAGATTCTGAACAGTCTTCCCAAAATAAAGGATTTTACTATGATTTTGAGAGAATCTTCTATATAGAAGGTTGTCTTAGATCAAAATAAATGGACCAAAAAATTGTGAAAGAGCCAACAATTTTGAATTTGAAACAATGGTGTCTTATGTATAGACTCCCCGTCTGATTTTCTCCTAGAATAAGGTATAGCAATTTTGAATTATAAAAAATGGTATATGAACAACTATTTAGCATATCTATTATGCTACAACAATTAACTGCAGGCTAGAACATATCCATATTAGCAATAAATAGCAGGTGCAATTCACCTCAAACTCTGTTGTTGTAATTGATTTGTAAGGAAGATTGCACTCCTCCATGAACATTCTTTGTGCACATCAATATGTTGGTTATTATCTTGATCTCCTTTGTGATCAAAAGAATATTCAAGTTCATTGTGTAACTCAGATTTTTCAGAATTGTGGAAGATGCTAAAGCTGCACAAGATTAAACATCAATTCTAATCTAAATAAAACAACAAAGAATGATAAGTAAGCATGATTAATCTAAACTAATAAAAAATAGAATGATCTCACCGAATATGAAAATACTTCCTCGATTTATCTCAATCGCCCTTCTCCATCTTGCTGTATTGTTATTCTTGCCCTCAGATTTCTGTGTTTGAATGCAAGCATAACTTCGTCGAGTGTCTCAGCAAAATATCAAAGATTGTTTCTTCTCAAAAGTGTATAATGATTTCGGGAGGAGGAATAATGATAATGACAGGCCATTTTATAGATTTTGTGTTTTCAAATGATCGGCTCAGATTGAAAGAGAGATCGACGGAGGAGATTGATGAATGCCATGCAATGAGTTATGTGACAAATAGAACGCGAGTTAGAATGTGAGTTCAACTGCAGGTAAAGACTAATTTTAGAACATGAGTTAGAACATGAGTTCCAATCTTCATCTTCAAAAAATAAAAGAAATAGACTTTGTATGCAAAAGCCAAAGTTAGAAGTTGGAGAATAAATGCATGTGAATGCAAACTTGAGTTAGTTAATTAAATAAAGATATTTAATTAATAAATATAGATCATGCATATGAGTTGGAACTAGTTAATCGACTAGTTGTGACGGAGAGTTCTCTCATAGAGATAACTCGAGTCAGACGATAAGTGCATGTAAGAGATAACTGAATGTTAGAGAAATGTGACATAATTAATTAAATAATGAATTAAATGTTAATTTAATTCAACATTCGAAATATGAGACTTTTAATTAAATAAATAAAGTAATTTATTTAATTTGGCTGTTGAAAAGGATAAAATGAATAATTAAATAATAAATATTTAATTATAGATGAAAAGGGGTTAAATGAATAATTAAATAAAGATATTTAATTATAGTTGGAAAAGTATGATAAAGGGGAATTAAATAATAAATTATTTAATTGATAGATAAAGGGGAAAGAATTAATTAGTTCGCAACATAATTAAATAAATATGATTTATTTAATTAATTAAGTTGAATAAAGGATGATTATGAATTAATGAATTAATTAAAAAGGGTATTTAATTAATAGAGGAAAAATGTGTTAGAAAGGCAATTAAATAAGTAACATTATTTAATCAAGACGACGGACTATAGAAAATTATGTTGAAATGTGTACTCGCAGGCCTAGACCAATTTTCGGTATCTAAAGTTTGCCCCTCTTTGATACAATGTTGGTACAACGTTGTGTCAAAGAAAATATGCCCCGGTCGTGCCCCTATATGAAACAAGTTAGGGTATACCCCAGTGAAAGGGAGAATGACGAGGAGGTTATGTATGCCCCCTCAAGAGGATAGGTGGGTTTGAAGAACATGAGTGTGCTCTCGAAATGGATAGATAATGGTGGCGAAGATGCAAAAAAGAAGAAATGTTAGCATGGATGATTTCAGAATGTGAGTAAGAAATAATTAATGTTGGTTAATTTGAGAAAAAGACATAATCTTCGATATATTGCCAAATACGCTATACTTGCTTATTATCATCATTGGGCGGACATGACACAAATGGATGGCACACACTATGATATGAGATAGACCATAGTGTACAAAGTCATCCATCTGTGAAAAATAGACACTCGTAGACAAGGAGTGTCTTAACTCAGAATAAGGACAAGATGCCCCAGTAGTTTGGTCAAGACAAACCACAGACAACAGACAAATAAAAGATGGGTCATGAGACGTCATTTCTCCTCTAAATCCTTGATAGGACATCCTTGAGGAAACTAGTAACATGACTCAAAAACCAATGTTAAAAAGACAGGTGATAGACATCAACCAAAGAAAAAGAATCCTGAGATGTTGTTGCTTCTCTAAATCCTTTAAGGGACATCCTTGAGAAAGCTAGTAACAAGATCTTGCACAAATCGATAAAAATATAAGACAAAATAAGATATAAAGTCATAAAGCCAAATAAATGTATTCGCCAAAACTTGATCTTGTGGGATTGTTTGATGTCGATGTATGACATAGCATAATGTGAGAGAATGACACATACCGCCTAAGATGTTGAGTCTGGTTTCGACTTGGTGCCTTCTGTATAAGGCATGACAAAGCCTGGTTTCAGTAAGACACGTGCCATATAAGACATTGGAGTCTGATGACGTTGAGGTGACAAGCCACATGAGACTATGACAATTTGATGATGTCTGTTGACAAGAAAGACATATCTTGCTAAGACATGGGTTGATTGCTTTGACAATGTGTTTGATATTGACTTGAAGACAAGTTGAGTGTGTGCGTGTAGATTGTGTATGACATGAGATGATACCTTAAACTATGATATGCAACTTGTGTGATAGTGATCGTGAATGAACCCTATTGGACTGACCTAGTGTGGTCTCGGGAGCTCATCAATTGATTAGCCTTGCCTATGTTGTACACGCAGAGACCTCATAGTTCGACACAACCAATGACTTTGAATATACAAAGAGTCATGATTTAAATGTGTGTGATACATGACAAACCTAGACTAACAGACCTAATGCCTTAGGGGCACATTAATTGATGGCCTTGCCTACGTCCCAGTCTCAGAGGCAACGTAGTTCGACTATGACTATGACTGACTTAACATGACTGACTTGACACTGTTTTGTTTTTGGTATTTTCTGACATGTTTTGATTTTTTTGGATTTTTGAAGTTTTCTAATGTTTTTGTTTTTTTCAGGACATTTTCTAATGGTGCGATGCTATGTACAAGGCGTTCATGGAATAGAACAAGGATTTGCCCCCAGTCGGGAATAAGACTTGCGAGATGGAATGGATCATATGACGGAATGAATGTTTAGATGTCAATCATTCCAAATGATGGATAGGACAACCATTTATTATGAGTGATGGTGAAAAAGTCTGATTAGAATGATGGTAGATGGAAGAGCGAGCTTGACTACACATGGTGCCTATTTGCCAGGTTTTCACCATGGTACTTATCCATAGCACCACCGAAGTGGTTTTCACTAGTGGACGGATTTATTTCTCTTTACTGTTTTGATTTTCTTAATTTTTATTTTTTATTTTTTTTTGGTGTCACAAAAATGCCTGTTTGCCAGGTTTTCATCAAGGTAACCATTTTTTTGTATTTTTCCAGATTAAGACACGGATTCTCAAAAGCTAAGCATAGAACCTCTTTAGATGCAGACTATTGATAGGTGACAAAAGCAAATCTCCTTCAGGAGTAGATAGTTGGTATGCTCCTGACCCAAAGGCTTCTGTGACAATGTACGGCCCTAACCAGTTAGGCTCAAACTTTCCTGGTTTCTCTTGTTTAGCTTGGTTCTTCAGATTCTCCATTAATACCAGGTCACCAATGTCAAAATATCTATTGAGAACCTTCCTATTGTAGCTTCGACGAAGATGATTCTGATATGCTTGCAAATGATCTAATGCTTTTTGTCTTCGTTCATCTAGTAATTCAAGCTCTTGTAGCCTAGAGACATGGTATTCTTCATCGTCGACATGACCCTTCAAAGATACCCTTAGAGAAGGTATTTCGACCTCTATAGGTAAGATAGCTTCGGACCCGAATACGAGGGAAAATGGAGTGGCGTCGGTGGGAGTGTGGATGCTTGTGCGGTAAGCCCATAAGGCAGGATTAAGCTGTAGGTGCTAATCATGACCAGCATCATTGACAGTCTTTTTAAGGATTCTAACAATGGTTTTATTAGATGCCTCAGCTTGGCCATTACCTTGTGGGTAATATAGGGTGGAAAAATGATGCTTGACGTGGAATTCTTCACATAAATGGCGTAGTTCTTGGTTCTTGAATGGGCAGCCATTATCTGTGATTATGGATTATGGTACACCATACTGACAAATGATATAGTTCAAAATAAACTTAGATATTTGGGTGCCAGTGATGTAGGTCATGGGAATGGCTACAATCCACTTGGTGAAGTATTCGGTAGCAGTAATGATGAATTTGTGGTCGTTGGATGATGGTGGGTGTATCTTACCTATGAGGTTGAGTCCCCATTGGGCGAAAGGCCATGGTGAAGTAATCGGTCGAAGCTCCTGTGCTGATGCTCTTATCAAGTCTCCATGTATTTGACATTGTCTACACGTCTTCACAAGGACGTATGAGTCTTTCTCCATAGTAGGCCAATAGTAACCTAGTCTCATAATCTTATGGGCTAAGGTTGGACCACTCGAATGGGATCCACATATACCCTCATGCACTGCTCGCAAAGTTGTTTGTGCTTCTTCAGCATTGAGACATCTCATTAGGGCGTTGTCTAAGGTGCGTCTATATAGGGTTTCTCCGATGATGGTGTACTTGGCGGACTTACGGATGAAGGTTCGATGTTGGTTATTGGACAAGTCTTGAGGTAAGGTTTGATTTGTTAGATAGTCAAATATTTCTTTATACCAAGGAGATGTGAGACCAACAATGGTACACACCATCATAGTATCAGGGATATCATAAGCAGGGACCAACAGCTATTCAACCAGAAACTTGAACTTAGGCACGTTACTCGGAATATCCAACAAGGAACCCACGGTTGCCATAGCATCTGCAGCTCTATTCTGAATGTGTGGTATTTGTTGAAAAGTTATGTCCTTGAAATATTGTTTGAAACTATCATCCATTCTCTTGTAAGGGGCAAGCTTCTCATCCTTAGTGTCGTACTCATCATTTACCTGTCGGATTACCAGTTGAGAGTCACCAAAGACATGTAGGCTCTTAATGTTCCATTGTGCTGCCATTTTCAAGCCTGTCACTAAGGCTTCGTATTCTACTACATTGTTTGTACAAGGGAAAGCAATCCTGAATGATTTGGGAATGGTATCACCTTGAGGTGTGACAAATAAGACACCAGCTCCTGAACCATGATTTGTATGTGACCTATCAAAGTACAGTTTCTAGTCAGTTTTAATGTCAATGTTGAATAGAAATTCATCTGGAAAATCTGCCACTAAGGGATGATCTGCTTTTATAGGTGCATCAGCTAACTGATCTGCAATCAGCTGTCCTTTTATAGCCTTCCTCTCGACATACTCAATGTCATACTCACTAAGTATCATGACCCATTTAGCCAATCGGCCTATTAAAGCTGCCTTACTTAGAAGGTATTTGAGTGGATCAATTTTTACAATTAACACTATTTGTCGATTGAGCATGTAGTGCCGAAGTTTTTGGGTAGCAAAAACTACCACAAGACAAGCACATTCTATTTTGCTGTAATTCAATTCATAGCCCACTAAGGTACGACTGATGTAATAGACCACTCTCTCATGACCTTGATCATCTTTTTGTACGAGAAGAGCCCCTAATGCCGACTGAGTTGCTGAAATATATAAGATCAAAGGCTTTCCTTCTATAGGTGGCATTAAGACTGGTGGAGTTAGCAAATAGTCCTTGATTTGTTGGAATGCATCTTTGCATTTAAGCGTCCACACAAATGGTACTCCTTTCTTGAGTAGATGTTGAAATGGATGAATCTTATCTGCCAGTTGTACTATGAATCGCCTAATTGACTATAGTCTTCCCTGTAGAGTTTTGAGTTGTCCTATGCTGACTGGAAGAGGCATTTCTATGATAGCTCTTACCTTCTCTAGATCTTCTTCAATGCCTCTTCAAGAGATGATATACCCTAACAGTTTCCCCGATTTGACTCCAAAGACACACTTCTTCGGATTCATCCTAACATTGTAGTTCTCTAGCCGTTGGAATATCTTATTTAAAACCTTTAAGTGAGCTTCTCTTGTTTCTGATTTTGCTATAATTTCATCGACGTAATCTTCCATGAGAATGTGTACAAAGTCATGGAAAATTGTAGTCATTGCGCGTTGGTAAGTAGCTCCTGCGTTCTTAAGCCCAAAAGGCATAACGTTCCAATAGTATGTGCCCCATGGACACGTGAAAGTTGTCTTATGTTGGTCTTTAGTTGCTATTTTAATCTAGTTGTATCCCGAGAAACCATCCATGAGGGATAGCATCTCATACCCCGCTGTAAGATCCACTATCATATCTATATTCGGCAAAGGGAAGTCATCCTTAGGACACGCCTTGTTGATGTCTCTAAAGTCTGTGCAAATTTGAATGCCCCTAGTTGGTTTAGTCATGGGTACAAGATTCGATATCCAATCTGCATAGTCTATTGTCCTTATGAATCCTACATCCAAGAGTTTCTTTAGTTCTGTCTTGACCAATAGAGCAATCTACGGGTGCATTTTTCTTAACTTTTGTTTGACTGGTTTGATGCCTGGCTGCAATGGTAAATGGTGCAATATTAGATTTGGATCTAGCCCAAGCATGTCAACATATGACCATGCAAAGTTTATCTGTATCTTTTGGAAGAAGTCCTTAAACTCAGGTTTTTGTCTCTGTTAAAGAAGCTACAAAATATACTATCTTTGGATTCTCTTCTGTACCTATGTTGACTACAACTGATTCTTCTACTAGCATTGGTGACTTTTCCTGTTCAACGGGGAGAATATTTAAACCTCTATCCTTGGGTGCCTCAGGGAGGTTTTCGCCCTTGGATACGTCCTTTATTTTGACTTTTTCTTCGTCCAAAGGTGCCTTTCGGTTTTCACCTAGGGACTCATCATTGTTCTTTTCATTGTCTTTTTTCTTTTTATCCTCATTTTTGCGACTAGAGGTGTAAATAGACTCCCCAAAATATGCTTTATCGTCCAAGTCTATGGTAAAACCAGTTTTATGATCCCCTCTTGGTATGCCTTCTCGAAGTCCCATGAACTTAGCAATTGCTTTGTCATTCTCGAATGTGTCTAAGATAGGTGTACCTTGTTGATCCCAGTCTATAAGTTCGGGATATATGAGGGGCATGTCATCATCGGAGTTTTTAAAGGTAGCCACTGACAGGGTGAATAGTGAATGGTTGACATGGTCGTAGAAGTTCTGGACTAACTCTTGCTGGGTCTTTTCCTTATGGGTAGGTAAACGTTGATGTGGGACCATTGCCTGGGATAGGTCGTTAGAAGATGGTGGTTCAGGTGCCCAAGATGCACGATCAAGTTTTTCCCAATAATAGATCTTATGCCATTCTTCTTTGGACAAATGTTTCTTAGGACAAGGACTAGATGGTTTGGGTATAGGTTTCACGTTTAGGTCCAATTCTCCAAATAGTGCATCTATGTTCATGGTGCTGGTAGATGAAAGGGAATCCCATTCACCATCGCTTGAGTAAGGGGATTCATCAAAGATTGGAGGGTTGTCGTAAAATGGGGGAGGTGGATCATGAGATGTCTCGGTGTCTGCGTAAGCACTCACTTCCTCTTGAAACAGTGACGAAGTACTAGGAAACCCAATTCTAAGCTATTGACACCCTAGCCCTAAGTATTTCGGTCGTGGGTGGACAGTAATCGGTTCCGTCCTTCCATTTTGATGTAGCCCTAACCCACTGTGCCCATCATAGCCTTCCTTTTGCATTATCTTAAAGCCTTTTCCATATTGGTTCTTAGCTATTTGAATAGACGGGGAGGGCTATTCATGTTCTTCTTGATACAACCAGGAATCACCTTGGTCCACAATTTCCTCGCTTAGCTCTCCCTATTTTATCAATGTCGTTGTAGGGGGAACATTGAATATGACTATTGATTGTATTCTATCTACCATAGGTAGGCCATATGCCTTAGGTGGAATCAATTGACTGACATAGTATGATGCCTTTATACGATACTCACCAAAGCCCTTGTCTTGGATTTCAAGTTTAGGAGTAGTTGATGGAGGTGTGAATGATTTGGACTTAGTGAGATGTGATGAGTCAATGTATTGGGATGAATTGGGTGATGAAACTTCTTGATTAACTGGTACTTGGCGTTGTGGAATTTCCTTTAGGCTTGTACAATACTAAAACGGATCTAGATCACCATCAATAGTGATCTCGATGCCATTATGTGGAAATTTGAGACATTGGTGATACGTTGAAGGTATAGCTTTCATTGCATGTATCCAAGGTCTAGCTAACAACAAATTGTACGAAAGAGTGAGATCCAAGACTTGGAAGCTGGTGTTCATGATTGCTGGACCAATTCTGATAGGGAGTGTGACCTCTCCTTTGGATGATCTTTCCTCATCATCATAAGCCTTGATGACTATACTCTTAGAGGTATCTATGCAATCTTCTGAGAATCCTAATGCCTTAACCAATTTTAGGGTACACAGGTTCAAACCTGCTCCTCCATCTACCAAGACTCGTCTGACTTTGGTTTCATGGACTAAGACTTCAAGATATAATGGGTCATTATGATCAGATTTTTCTGTCGAGTAATCCTATTGGGAAAATGTAGCATGGTGCGAATTGGTTAAATATCCCACCATCTCTTCGAAACGATTGACATCTAAATCAGTAGGGACAGTTGTGTTCTGCAAAGCTTTATCGAGAATGGCTCGATGCTCAGGTGATAAGGTCAATAGTTCCAAGATAGATATTTGCGCAGGGGTTTTACTCAGTTGATCAAGAAGGTTGTACTTGAACTTGGAAGCTTGTGTAGATGGCTCAGAAGAAGGACTTGGAATAGTGATCTTGGTTCTGCATGTGTTGACACTACATTCTGGAGGCTTCTTAATGGTGAAGGTATTGACATGCTCATCTGCAGCGCGGAGGCTATTTATAATCTTTCCTTTTCCATAGTCAAAATTGGTGTTTGCGTAATTGGTTGATGGATCGGTCTTAGTTCCCGAACCGGAGGCTTTTCCTTTCGTGTGGTCATGTAATGGGTCCTTGAAGACCTTATGATCACTGTTCTTGGTGTTTTTCTATCCACCGACCTCTATGGTTCCATTCTCAACAAAGTCTTGGATAATGCCCTTGAGTTGGCGATAATTTTGTAGGCTATGTCCTTTTATTTGATGATATTCACAATGGGCTTTGTCATCCCACCAGGAAGGTTTAAATTGTCCAGGATCATATTCTCTTGGTTCCAACGGTTTGATGAGATTGTGTTTAATCAATTCTTTGTAAATAACCTCGATCGGTTGTCCTAGAGGAGTAAATTCACGTGTTGGAAATCTTCTTTGAGGTCGTTGTTGCTGTGAATTTTGGAGATAGTTAGCCGTTTGATTTGGATTATCCATTGTGTCTTGATTTTGGTTGTATCCTCTTAGTGTGATAACTGGCCTTGTATATATGTTTTTAGCATCGACAATGCCATCATTTGTAACATTCTTGTTTCTAGACCAGAATTGTCTTCTATCATTTGGCGCGTTTTGATTTTGGACAATAGGATTCCTACCTGGTACCTTTATTTCGCCTTTGTCAATAAGGCCTTTCTCAAGGATGATGCCTTTTTGTACCAAGTCTAGGAATGAGGTACAACAATGTACTCTTAAATCACTCCGCAGTTTTGGATTGATGTTCTCTAGGAATATCGTGACCTTTTGTTTCTCTGGTATCTCAACTGGACATCTGCTAGCTAGACTTCTCCACCTCTAAAAGAAAGTGGTGAAAGTTTCACCATCTTCTTGTGTCGTGTGGCACAAGGTTGCTATTGTTATCTCATTGTCTATGTTGAAGGCGAAATGTTCGACAAACTTTTTAGCTAATTCTCCCCAAGAGCGTATACCATATGGTAGTTCAGAAAACCATTCCAGTCCTATCCCAACAAGGGTTCGTGGAAATAGTCTCATCAAATATGTGGGGTCATATGATATGTCCATGCATGCTATTGAGAACTCCCTAATATGTTCTAGAGGATTCTTTTTCCCATTATACTTAGGAAAAATCGGTATAATGTATCCATGGGGAAAAGGTGTCATGTAAAGCACTTTGTCAAATGGACATGGACATAAGTCTTGTGCTGAGATAGTTCGTTTACCTGACATAGACATATTATCCATTTGTTCTTGGAGAGTTTGCATTTGATTCTGAAGGATATTGACTTGTGTCAAGGACATGGTGTTGGCATTGTTCGGATCAATGTAGACGTTCTGATATGCCATGTTTTCCGATGGGTTGTGATTTGGTGACGGAATATATCCCATCTGAATAGTCCATTGTGGGATAGGAATATATCCTATGTGAATGGTTTGACTTGGGATAGGAATATTCGTTCCCGCCTTGGATCTCTTACCAATCGTGTTGGTGCCAAAGGGGTTGGATGAAGTTGCTCCCATCATAAATTGTAAACCTTGTGTTATGTTGAAAGGGGTTGTGTTTACAATTGACGATGTCTGAGTTGGTATTCCAGTTGGTATTGCTGCGGTGATTTGGGGCATAGAACCACTTGATGTCACTGTTTGCATTGGTTGGGTAGATTTCATTTTCAATGTGTGAACGTCAAATCTTGGTGGTAGTGTGGCACCTTCTACTAGAAATTTTGCTAGATAGGGTTGGGGATCATTTGCCAAGCACTCATCCATGAAGGATGCAAATTCAGGATCTTGGACTGCAGACTCTATGTGTTCAACAAAGACTCGTCCATTGGCGTCTCTAGTGACAAATTTATCAAGCAATGGTTTGTGTGGTTTGTTCTTCCTAGGTGGTTGAGTGCTGAAAGGATTGATAAACTCATTGGGGTCTACCATTTCTTTGTGCCTCTTTTGAAACCTTGTTTCGACCATAAAAAAGTTGCTCAAAATGGGGTAATGCAGACTATGCCTAAGAACTGATATGACCTAATTCTATGTTTTTTGATTTTTTTTTGGACAATAAGGATGTTGCTAAAATGATTTCCAGAAAGATGTATACTGCGATGACGTATGGTAAGACGGACAATATGTAAGACCTCATGTAGACTATGATTCTAAAATGGGTATAACCTACCTCCTATGGAGTAAATGCATGCAAGGATTTGTTTTGACCAAGGAACCTAATTGTAGGACAAATGACAGTTGACAAAGTGAACTTTCCAAACTAGACTTGTTGAGCTGAAAAGATTCACTAGATAAGACTACGGTGACTAGGTTCGATGAGTGTGACAAATCGAGACATGAATTTATCCAAAGACGAGGAAACTTATCTATGCTATGATATGCAATTTCTTAGGGATTATCTAGATGCATGCAACTTAGGATGACAATGACGAAGACGTGGATTGTAACTAAGATTTTTGAGGAAGTATCTATATGCATGTGACTTTGGATGACTATGATGAAGACGTGGATTGTAACTAAGATGTATATAACCACCTAATGGATGCAAGATTTTTGAGCAAAATTTTGATAGTTTCTATTCGGACTCAGTTTGTAGTTTTGATTGTTCTCTGATAATAGGCAGATGCAGTTCACCTAACAGTTGCGGTTGAGGATTTGATAGTTACGGTGTTTCTGACAGTTGCGGTCTTTCCTATGACAGTTGCGGTTCAGTATTTGATAGTTGCGGTGTTTCCGAAAGTTGCGGTCTTTCCTAGGACAGTTGCGGTTTACCAATTCACATGCGTTTTTCCTATTCTGGACTCTAAAAACTAGTTTTCCTGACAGACACTTGCAGTTCGGACTTTGACAGATGCGGTTTGCATGGACACATGCGACTCAGGATGTGACAGATGCACTTAAAAACTTCGAGATTGTGAAAGTTATGACAGACAGATGCGACTCTCTAATACAGATGCGGCGATTAAACTGAGAAATGTGACTCTGTTCCTGATAGTTGAAATTTTTTTTTCGAAAGTTGTTTGACTGACTTTGTTTGTTTGATCAAGATTTTGGCAAATACAGCAAATAGCAAACACGGCATTCAAAGTATTTTTAGTTTTGTGATGAATGGACTGTTGAGACTCGAAAAACATTTACACCCTAGGCTTTTAGGATAGTACTTGTTGAATTCTTACTTGGATTTCTCCAGCTATGCATATTTACGGTGGATGATTAGTAGCTTGACCCCACTGGCTCCCCTCCACGACACTCACTTATACAGGGTAGCCAAGCTACAGTACCCATGAATCTCCCATGGCATACTTTTCATCTCTACACGTAAACCGTAAGATTGTAAGATGGCTTCATAGGTCCGACCTGCTGCACCAACAAGTAGATAAGATTTTGGTAACTCTACAACAAGGCTTTTAATTCAGGCATTCCATTCATGGGACACTAACCAACGTTGGCGAGAGTCCATTTCTGTCCATCTCATTGGATTAGTGCACGTGATTCTTGGGGTTTCCCCAAGAATCCACTTTTATATACCGGCTGAAAGTTGCTTGGATTTAGCGTGCTACCGGTCTGAGTCGCCTTGGGGTGAGTACTTTTTCCCACCAAGACAGGCCCAAGTTCTAGAGTCAGCAACCGTTTCTCTTACACCCAGGATCGCATGACTGCACAAGGGGAGAGGATACTTCGGTGTACTGAATCGTAAGGGTTTACAGATATGTGCAAAGCACCAAACAAAGAAGATAGTGGTTTTTTTTATTCCAAATGATAATTTTCTATCTATCAAACAGAAAATTCATTTTAATCCCACACGATGATTATCTATCTACCAAAGAAAATCTTATTTAAATAAATTAACACAAAGGCATTAGGTCCTGCATGCAATTTATCAGTAGTTCATAGTCTTCAGCTTTTGTCCTGCAGAAAAATTGTCTTGGGTTTTAATTGTCTTCAAAGCTTCATCCTGCAAACACTATGTTATTCCTTTAGAATTTATTTAGCTCCAAGTTGTTTTTGTCCACTTGATCCAATGTGTGCTTTGAAGTATTTTTTTTTTTTTTTTAAATTTCAAGAGCTTTCCAAAAATGTAAATAAATCTGAAGGATTGTCTATTTTGCACCTGAAATTAATTTTTTATGAAAAAATCATAAAAAAATTATTAAAAATTTAAAACAGATCCCAAAAATCTGATTTTTTCATTGAAGGTGCCTGACATAATTTCAAATCTGCATAAAATTTTTTGTGAATAGATCTTGAACCGTTTGTGAGATTCAAGCAAATATCTGTGAAACCATAATTTTCAAAGATCTATTGTTTGAATAAAAAAAATTTATCCAAATTTAAAACTTAAAGAACAGACCCCTATTCAAATTTAAATCTCTTTCCAGAAATGTAAACATATCCAAAAAATTCGATAAATTTCTCTCAAAATTGATATTTTATGAAAAATAACAAAAAAATAATAAAAAATTCAAAACATCACCAAAAAATCTGATTTTTTTTGTGAAAGCTCTTGAGAATGTCGTCTACTTGCAAACACATTTTGGTGAAAAAATATATATCCTTGTAAAAGTTATGGTCGAATATGTCGGGTTCACCAAATGTAACTCAGATTTTTCGGAATTGTGGAAGATGCTAAAGCTGCACAAGATTAAACATCAATTCTAATCTAAATAAAACAACAAATAATGATAAGTAAGAATGATTAATCTAAACTAATAAAAACTAGAATGATCTCACCGAATATGCAAATACTTCCTCGATTTATCTCAATCGCCCTTCTCCATCTTGCTATATTGTTATTCTTGCCCTCAGATTTCTGTGTGTTTGAATGCAAGCATAACTTCGTCGAGTGTCTTAGAAAAATATCAAAGATTGTTTCTTCTCAAAAGTGTATAATGATTTCGGGAGGAGGAATAATGATAATGACAGGCCATTTTATAGATTTTGTGTTTTCAAACAATCGGCTCAGATTGAAAGAGAGATCGACAGATGAGATTGATGAATGCCATGCAATGAGTTATGTGACAGATAGAACGCGAGTTAGAACGTGAGTTCAACTGTAGGTAAAGACTAATTTTAGAACATGAGTTAGAACATGAGTTCCAATCTTCATCTTCAAAAAATAAAAGAAATAGACTTTGTATGCAAAAGCCAAAGTTAGAAGTTGGAGAATAAATGCATGATAAATGCATGTGAATGCAAACTTGAGTTAGTTAATTAAATAAAGATATTTAATTAATAAATATAGATCATGCATATGAGTTGGAACTAGTTAATCGACTAGTTGTGATGGAGAGTTCTCTCATAGAGATAACTCGAGTTAGACGATAAGTGCATGTAAGAGATAACTGAATGTTAGAGAAATGTGACATAATTAATTAAATAATGAATTAAATGTTAATTTAATTCAACATTCGAAATATGAGACTTTTAATTAAATAAATAAAGTAATTTATTTAATTTGGCTGTTGAAAAGGATAAAATGAATAATTAAATAATAAATATTTAATTATAGATGAAAAGGGGTTAAATGAATAATTAAATAAAGATATTTAATTATAGTTGGAAAAGTATGATAAAGGGGAATTAAATAATAAATTATTTAATTGATAGATAAAGGGGAAAGAATTAATTAGTTTGCAACATAATTAAATAAATATGATTTATTTAATTAATTAAGTTGAATACAGGATGATTATGAATTAATGAATTAATTAAAAAGGGTATTTAATTAATAGAGGAAAAATGTGTTAGAAAGGAAATTAAATAAGTAACATTATTTAATCAAGACGACAGACTATAGAAAATTATGTTGAAATGTGTACTCGCAGGCCTAGACCAATTTTCGGTATCTACACATTGCATAACTCATGACCATTTTGTAGTGCTATGATCTAGTTCTCTTTTACTTCTTACTCGCTATTTTCTCAATCACCATGTGCAAATAACTTAGAGGACAAATCTTTGCTACCATTTGACAATAACTTTCATTATTTTTGGACTATTTTTTATGATTCAATCACTATTTGACAGTGCTCTGCCTTTCTCAATCCTATAGGACAAAGGATAATTCATATTTTGCAACTCTCTAACAATGATATTCCTTTCAGGGATCTCAATCACCTAATTCAATGTGTTATATTATTCATTTCTTAGTGCTAACAATGCCTACATAGTGTTTTCTCAATCACAGTTATAGTGCTCCTTCATTTGGAGATATTATGTTGCTTAGATAGTAATGTTTCAATGAATTCATATTTTGTATTCAAAAAATCTTGTTGCACTTGTAGAGTTTTGTTGTGCATAATATGTAGTCAAGATGCCTTCAAATGGAGCTCTTTTACAGAGGCAATAGGATAACAGTGTCAATAAAATAATAGTGTTACTAAGAGGTATGATAGTAGATACAATGAGAATGGAAGGTATAATGTTTTGACATTAAATGAATCATTTATCTTCCACCATAGTGAAAATTTAGCACTTACATTTGGTTTTTTAAACATGGCCCCTGGTATAACTATTAGAGTTTTTAAGAACCTTCGAGTATGTTCTAATTTTCACACTACATCTAAATTCATCTCCAAGATTATTGCAAGAGAAATTGTTCTGAGAGATGTGAACCATTTCTATCATTTTAAACAAGGACAGTGTTCTTGTGGAGAATATTGGTGATGCTAAATGAAGCAATCTAAAAAAATAGGCTTGCACTATAATAATGTGCACTACATCAGATATCCAGTAATAACAAAGGGACATCCACCAAATCATAACAAAAAGGATTTTTTGTCATATGTTGTAGTTACAAGTGCCTTGCTAGACATACATGAAAATATGGAAGCATAGACAAGGCAAACAAACTATTTCAGAAAATGCCTCAAAGAAATGTGATATCATGGAATGTTGTGATTAAAGGATGTATTCAAAATGGGTTTTTATGAAAGTCCTTAGAAATTTTTAAGAAAATGAAACCAATTGGTGTAAATCATAACTCCTCAACCTTTGAAAGTGTCCTTCCTTCCTGTGTGTGAATTGGAGCTTTGGATGAGGATATGAGCATCCATCAAAAGCATATTTGGAAGTAGATTTTTATTAGATATTGTAGTTGCAAGTTCTACTTTAGATCACCAAATCCTTCACAAAACCTTCTAAACAACCACCACAACACCGCATAGTTGTTGTTGGGCGTTTGTGGTGATGTGGTTTTCTTACCCTAATTCATCATGAAGGCCCAACAATAATCGTCTAGTGTTGTGGTGGTCTTCTACACAACTCCTTCAATATAGTCACATCCTTTTTGTTCCAAGCATGAAGCGATAAATATAAAATATTTGATTGAATATCATTCAACTATATTTTTTCAACTCAATATAATATCAAACCAATCCATCGAAATGTTATAGGTTTCTCCAAAGCATTGAGATAGTAATGATACATAACACAATCTCTTTACTCAAAACATTGATACAGTGATGGGACATTATTCCTTGTCCTTAGAAAATTTTAAGAAAATGCAACCAGTGGGTGTAAATCCCAACTCCTCAACCTTTGAAAGTGTCATTGTATGCCTCCACCACAACACCACACAATTTTTTGTTGGCCTTCGTGGTGATGTGGGAAATCCTAAATTTAGGATTTCTCATGTCATCATTGGAATGAATTGAAGAGTATGCAGGAGAGTGGGTTCCTTCCATGATGTCACATATCTTTGAGGAATTTTTTGAAATAGTTCTCTTGCCTTGTCTATGCTTCCACATTTTCATGTATGTCTAGTAGGGCACTTGTAACTACAACATATGACAAAAAAATCCTTGTTGTTATGCTTTGATGGATGTCCCTTCATTATAATTGGATATCTAATGTAGTGCACATTATTATAGTGCAATCCTATTTTTCATATTGTTTCATTTAGAATCACCAATATTCTCCACAAGAATATTGTCCCTATTTAAAATGATGGAAATGGTTTCAGAACAATTTCTCTTGCAATTCAATCTTGGAGATGAATTTAGATGCAGTGTGAAAATCAGAGCATACTCGAAGGTTGTTAACAACTCTAATAGTTGTACCAAGGGCCATGTTTAACAAACCAAATGAAATTACTAACTTTTCACTATGGTGGCAGATAAATGTTTTTTTTTTCTTCTATTCCATAGCATTAAGTAAAATTCTTGAATCTGGAAATACCCTATTGTCTTCATTTTCCAAGCCAATTTCTCCAATTTTGCACAACTCTCCCATGTTTTTGGATGTGATCTATCTCCAACACAAAAAAATAATGTACCATTTTATGCCCTTGAATCCAACTACATGCAGGTATCTTTTTAATTCCTCTATCTTTTATCAATCTCCTTACTATTTGAACCTCACCACACCTTCCCACTTCTACATATATTTTTTAGAGAATAACATAAGTTGCAACATTTTTAGGATCCAACTAAGAAAGCAATGTTTCTGGAATACTCAGCCTATATTGATATATGTTCCACAGGCACCAAAGGTTTAACTGGCATCTTAGTAATAATGTTTAGGGTGTCCTCAAGATAGCCAATGCAGGCATGACACTAACTCATTTGATTGAAAAATCCAACAAAAAATTATGATGAAAGCTATATAATCAGATGTATCGTTAGGAACTTGTGCAAAATTTTCATTTTTTAAAAAATTTATCCCCGACATTCACCAGAATTTCAACGAACCATTTTTGCATCGAAGTTTCGACGAAGATTTTTCACTAAAATTTTGACAGAATTGCAAAGTTAAATTGTGGCCAACATAAATAAAAATGAGCTCGACTATTTATTGCAACAGTGTTTTGCTCAACAATTTTCTTGGGAAAAAATAGAAAAAACTCAAGAAGATATCGCCAGGTTGAGGGTAGTCATTGTCTTTTTCCAGAATTCATTTGTGAATTCAGATTTGTACTTCCAGGTTTGAAAATCATATTTTAAAGCAACATCTCATCAGATTTCATTTTTAGTCTTGTGCATTTTCAGAATTTCATTTCTAGATTTTAGACCTGACTTCACAAATTCTTTATAAGGGAATTGTTTACAATTGATGGAAAATTCTTGATGGATTTGGACAAAGATTATATTTGCAAAGTTTCAATTTTAACCCTAATGATCAATTTTCAATAGATTTGGGAGCCATAACTAGATAATATTAAAGGCATAGGGATAGCTACAGAGTGAAATAGTTGTCAAGATTCAGGCCTAGAGGGTTGAACAAATAATTGGGAATGTTTGATAGTGGATAGTTTGATGATGGTTATGACATGGACTAATCATTTTTTATTTTAATAGTCATGACTATGATCTCGTTTTGGGAGTCTATAGTAAAGTATCATGCCTTTATTTGAAGTCCATTTCCTTAAATATTTTCTCTTTGCTCATTGCTCCTTACCTCTATAGTATCCCTATATTGCATATACATAATAATGACAATTATGGTGATAACTATTGGGCATGGGTATAACATCAAGCATCATACAAATTTAGTTTATATCTGCACATATAATACCCCGAGATACTAATATTGTAGCACTAGTCAAAGAATCATCATCAAACTATATTTGTTGATCAAATACAATGAAAAATGAAATATATTAAAATATAAAGCATTGATCGTTTCTATCTACTGCACTGCAAATAATAAAGACTTCCAACACTCAAATTGGAAGGAAATTTATATAGTATTTATTATTTATAGTGGAGTAGATAGAAAACATCTCCGTTTTATATTTTACTATATTTTATTTTGCAAATAGAATTAGACAGTAAACTGGCCAATACACTGTCAAACATAATGATTGGACCCTATGAATATATAGTTTATCAATCTTTAATCAATTCATATGAGAAATAATACTGACCAATAGTATCAATGAAACTTTGATACTATATAACAATGACTAGTCTCAGTTTGATGAAATTTCAAGACCAATGCATGAATATCATTTGGGCCTCATGGCATTGAACATTTTTTTCATTCAACCATGATATAATGTTCTTAAAAGAAGCACAATACTAGTATGATTGAATGTATCAAAGGAAATAGGAGTTAGAGAAGATAAAAATAGAACAAAAATATTGTAGTGTAACCTTATTATTATATAAATAAGCAGAAAAATAGTAAGAGTAGGAACCCCAAATATTATGTTCATTGTCTATGTGAATATGTGTGGAATAGAGTGACCCCTTATCTATTTAAATTGTTGATAAGGTTACAATTTATTCTTATTCTCATTTGCATAGTATAAGCTCTAACCAATTTTTAATATTTAGCTTAAAAGTCAAGATAGTATTCTATACTAATTATATTTCAATAGGAGGGAGGAAGTTGTATATGGATTCTAGAATAAACATTGTGACCAAAGACATGAATTGCATGGATGGAAGAAAATTCAATAAAAATGGAAACAAATTTGATATATAAAACCAGAGGATGGCCCTATGATCTTTTGAAGCACTATTGTAATTGTGAAGTCAATTTAGATAGAGGCTTGCTTCATAAGTAGATGGAAGTGTATGAGACATTTGAAGTTTCTTGTGAGAACAAGATTTAACTTAACCTACAAAACTAGGCAAATGAAGTGTTGGCCTTCCAAAAAAAAATTACCGAGAGTGTGGAAGCGAAGGTCTATACAAGATTGTTTGTATGTATTGTATTCAACATAAATATGTTGGGATCGGTCTCAACAATCATTTTAGTCTTTCAAAATGATATCATCCTTATTTAGCCATACACTATTTTTTGTCAGATGGATGTAATCATTAAGGAATACCCTTTCATTATTCCCTTAATGGATTGAAGTTTCAAGGAGGCCATATAATGGTGTTGCCCATTGATATCCAAAGCAGGGATGTGAATAAGATTGATGACTATGTAGGCTATATTGTAGATAAAATTCATAGATCTTTTAACTTTATCAAGGAATATAATAGGGTGGTCCACTTCAAATGAAACTCTTTATAATGCCATACTATTTTATTTCCAGAATTCATTTGTGAAGTTAGATTTGTACTTCCATGTTTGAAAATCATATTTTAAAGCAACATCTCATTAGATTTCATATCCAGATTTTGTTGTGCAAGTTCAATATTCTAATTTTAGGAGTCTAACAATTGGAAATCATAGTAAAATCAGAATTTAATAATTTCTAGAATTAGCATTTTAAAGTGTTTTTTGGAGTCATTAACTTCAGACTATCTTCTCTTTTGCAGGGGTGGTTGCATGCTGAATTTTTTGGGTGTAAAATATCATAATTATTAGATTTTGTTACCTGTTTATGATTAAAAATTATTGGAGTGTGAGTTTGATATTTTTTGAAGATCTAAATATTCAATCTTGGTAAAGAAAAATCATGTCAGATAATATTAGTCCAGAACAAAATGAAGAGTCGCTTGATAGATTGTGGGCTGGATTGAAAAGAAAGGGTGACGGGAAATGTTATTGTTCTTGCAATAATTACAAGGGCTTAAAGACGAGAAGACTTGAAATCACAACAGCTGAGAAACATTGTAGGTAGCATGGTCACATTGAAGGGGGGCATGATTATCATCCATTGGTAAGTTGCTCATTATATGTGTTTATATTGATTGAATTTGTAAATTTTTATATTGTTTTAATATTTTATATATATAAAAAATCACTTGATCATGATCATTGTTTATTTATGTCTATAATTATTATAAAGGTGGAGTACCCTAAGGCACATGATATGGATTATCATGGCTCGAAGAATGTGGTTTTGCAAGTGGATGAACATGGAGCTATGCATATCAAAGATGAAGTTAATGATCCTATGGAAGAATATGATCATACGCCAAGAAAAACACAGTTGAAGATGATGGTACAAATACATTGATCCATGACACATTTAGTGGTACAATTGATCATGTTGATCAAGATGAATTTGATGATGTTCATGATTTACCTATACTTGAGAAGGCATACGAGCCCCTTTATGAAGGCTCTCAAACAACTCTTCTCTCTATTGTATTGTTGCTGGTGAATTTGAAGGTTATGAATGGTTTATCCAACATAGCAATCTCATGGATGTTAAGGTATGTCATATATGTCATCTTTTTTCATCTATTTTAATTATTGTTAGTTCATCACTAGTAAATAAAGGATGAAATATGTACCATTAATATTCTTTATATTAACAAATTATTTTTTGTTGTATATTTATTGGTGAATTTTTGTTACCACCATCAAATATTTTACCTCACTCATACCGAGATTTATCTGGCATTATGAAAGATATTGGAATGGAGTATCAAGCAATAGATGCATGTCCCAATGATCATATTATATATCATAAACAATATGAATTTGCAATAGAATTCCCAAAATATCATATCAGTAGATATCAAACATATCAACTAACAAAAAAGGTGCCTTGCAAGGTTCTCCGTTATATTCTCATTATTCCATGTATGCAACAATTATTTAGGTACAAAAGCTTAGCGCAATTTATGGATTAACATACACAGAATAGAAGTGGAGATGAAATTCTAATGTGGTACAATTGATACAAGCTTCTGCATATCATGAAATAGACACAAAACACACACAAGATCCTGCATAAACTATAGCATCGACACAATCTCTCACTATTCTCACCAATAAAGGCAACGACTGCCATCTTTGAAGTCTTCCTTCTTTCGACATATACTAGCTTCTGATCACTACTAATCAATACACATCGGTTGAGCTCAAACCATGATGGGTTCGGTTATACGAAATAAACAGAGCCCCGTAAACATATCTTCCTCAGTCTCCAAGGCGACTGTCGAGCAAAGGTTTCTGGGACTGTCATAACGAACCCAAACCATGAACAATGCTGGCTTACCTTAAAATAGTTGACACTATACAAACCGATAACAAGACTTCCATGACATTTAAAACAACATCTAATTTCATATATTAATACTTCCAAAACATTTGTACACTAAATGGCTCTCTTGCCGAAGGCCAGATGAGCCTGATTTCTTCCCCCTCTTGTTACTCTCTTCTCAGTATTTTCCCGTAGTTGCAATCTATTCCCCCCTCTCGTATTCGGTTACATGTTCTCTCTTAATAGAGATTCTAGGGTAGTTAAACAAACCGTTCCTCTACCCGATATGCCTACATTCGGTTACAACTTTCATTTAATTTTTATATAAATATATCATTGCAATTTTAAACCATTTCTTGACATGGTCCCCTGAAATGCTAAATGCCTAAGTCATTATAATGTAAGAGTTGAGGTGCTTCTGAATCACATTCTTTGAATGCCTACAGATGGTTCTTCATTTAGGGACATGGAGGAAAAATGGCCACACTTTAAAGAAGAACCCCGTAATCTTAGGCTTTCATTAGCAGTGGATGGTGTCAATCGATTTGGAGAGCTAAGATCTATTTACTTGGTGTGGCCTATTTTTGTTATCAACAATAACATTCCTCCATGGATGTCAATAAAGAGGGAGCACATAATGTTTGCAATGATTGTTCCAAGTATTCGTTTACATCAATTTTCTTTAACGTAGTAGAATCTCATTTGTCTTATTTGTTGCATAATGACTTTTTTTTAATTCATTTAATAGTCATGTACATTAATTTATATATATTGCAGTAAATTGGCTATAATAATTATGTAATTTTTATGTTCATTTAACTAGGTAAGTACCAAGTCAAAGATATGAAAGTATATATCGAGCCTCTTATCGATGAGTTACTAAAATTATGGAATGGCGTCACTATGTATGACGTATCTAGACCATTAGGACAAAGACAATTTCAATTCCATGCAATGCTTGTATGGACAATTCATGATGCCCCAGGGCTAACACATTTTTGTGGTATGTTATAACGTTCGACTGCATGACTTTAACAGTATTTAATTTTATGAAGTAGATATCATGCATGATTTTTAAATAATCTATTCATTATATATAATTATAAAAATTGACATATTTAATCCAATTATATATGATTTGCAAGTCTTCAAACAAAGGGAAAATTTTCATGTCCAATTTGTGGTCCAAAGATGAAATCTCATCATTCAACAATTTTAGGAAAGCAAGTGTTTGATGAGTATAGGCACTTCCTCCACAAAAATCATAATTACCAAACTACTGAAAATTATATTTTCAATGGGAAAGAAGAGACTACATCAAAACCATGAAGAATGACACCTCACCTATGAAAGTTGGAATATAATAAAATTAATCATCAAGGTTATACATCGGATCAAATTTTTTATCTATCATATATGATATGTTTTGAATTTATATTTTTATATTGTGTTGTGTTTACTCATGTTGTAATTGACAATGATTGTCATTGTTAATTTGTTTAACCTATATGCTTTATGAAGGTCATCAAGGCATTAACGGTCGGCTTCCACTGGGACTGAAAAGTTATCCTAGACTATTTAGTAGGTTGCCCTACTATGAGCAGCTATAAATTGTGCATTTGTTTGATACAATGCATATCAGAAAGAATATAACATAAATGTTATGGAAAATATTGGATGGAAAGCATGACAAAGAAAAAATTGTCAAAATTTATAGTGGCATTAAAGAAGCCAATCATGCAATGAAATATGTCATTCAATTAAATAACAATAGAGACCAAATTAATATAAGTGCCCTTCATTGGTTATTAATGGAGCAGCAAATCAATGCTATAAAAGAAGTCATACGAAAAAATTGATTTCCCACAGGAATTTTTGTGAACATAAATAATATCATAACAAAGAAAGCTGAATTTGGGTTAGGGATGAAAATGCATGATTGGCATACCTTCATTAAGGTAATTATTCTAGTATATTATATATATATTTGTATACTGCATGTACTTTTCAGTGTATTATGTTTACTACTTTTGGAAATATAATGAAAATATCATTTTATAATTGTTGCAGTACGTTCTACCTCTATCTCTCACAAACAAATTCAACAACAATGTCAAGAAATTTATATATGATCTTGGAAAATACATGAGGTAAGTAGCGATATTTGTTCAATTCATTGAATAGATATTATAATTGCCATTTGTTTTACTTGTTATGTAATATATTGTATATTTTTGTGCCTTGAATCACTTGTAGATGGTTTTCATCTAAAGGAATCCATAAAGAAGATATAAATTATTGGAAGATAAAAATTCCTTGTCTAATGTGAAATGCAAAAGTGTCTACCTTCGAAATTTTTCAATGAACAAGAACACTACCTCATACACCAAGTTGAGGAGATTGAATTGTGTGGACCTATACATACAAGGTCAATGTGGATGGTTGAGAGGCATTTGAAATTTTTGAAGGATTTGGTTAGACAAAGAACACATCCTGAGGGTTCTATGGTGGAGGGATATATGGTATACCAAACCATGGTGTACATTATTGAATATCTTCCTAAGTTTCTAGCAAAGATCCATGTAGATCGCATTTGGGATCCCAACTCCATTAACAAATTCGAAGGGGAGTACCTGATGGGGAAAGGTAGATTGAGGAAAGTGACAGGTAATTATAATATGGTCATGAAGATTAATTAGAATACATTTTACATTTGGTTTTTATGTATATTGCACTTATTTAATTATTAATCTTCAATATACGTCAATTATAAATTAAGGTCATATAGCATGGTAATTAACTAATTATATGTCATTTGTGAATTTCAAATTCTTTTATACAATTGGTCGAGAGTGGGATGCACTACATTTGTACGTCGCAAATAATCTTGATTGGATGACAGTATGGATTGAACGATGTCAACAATCTAGTCACGCATTAACATGGGAAGGTGTGGCTTCATTGTTTAAAGAAGCTCATCGTAATGGAGATTCCAATGTTACACCAAGGGAAATTGATTTAGCATATGGTTTAAGAGATAAACAGGTACATATAAATATATTAATCACCCATATTATTTTATTATTTTCAATTATATTGATGTATATATATGTTGAGATTTTTTTCTTTGCATACATTCGGCTAAGAATAAATATGTTTATCAACTGATGATATTGCAATAATTTTTACATGTTTGACATATTACAGGTGAAACACCACAAGGCTATGTGGTGCAATGGTCATAAATTTTGAATCAAAAATTTGGATGACACGAAGAAAACTTGTGATTCTAGGATAACTGCAGTCTTTCAGGTGACTAATTTTTCATCTAGAAGTGGCATACATATAGAAGTCTCATAAAATCAATACTATGGGATTTTGGATGATATACTTGAGTGTGACTTTAAGTCCTTCAAATTAGTTTTGTTCGTCATCCTATGGTACAGGCTATGATTGAATGAAAATGATCCCGAGAGAACTATTATTGAACATGATAATGGATTTACCATGGTTAATACAAGGTATTTCAAGTGAGCTAGAAATGAGCCCTATGTTCTTCCAAGCCAATGTGAGTAGGTATTTTACTCAGAGGTTCCAGGTAAACCGGGTTGGTCATATGTGTTTAGACATGATCCAAGAGGAAGGTCGGTAAAGTTTAATGTAGTGGAAGAAGAAGATACCGAAGAACTAGAAGATGATGTAGATGATGATCAGGATCACTAGTTAGTTGATGATGTGCTTGATGAAGATGTCAAAGAGGAGGAACTAGATCATGATGATGTGGGAGTTAATGTTCATGAAGATGATATCCGTGTGGATGGTGACATTATCAAAATTGGTATCAATGATGATGATGATGATATGACCAATCCTTACAATGTTGAATTTGGATCAGATGATACAAACAAAGAGTTGGATGAAGAATAAGAAGATCAATGACATTTAAATGTATGAGTTATGCGATTGTATTATCTATTTGATATTAATTTCTTGATAGAATTATATTTGACTTATGTGGTTACATAATTAATCATGATGTTTTTAATTTTTATGACATTACATAATTAATTCATGATGTTAAAACTATTGTAGCTCTCCTAGAAATTTCCATATGATCATAATGAATAGTGTTTTGGGAAATTTCATGAAAGATGACACATTGATCGTAGTAGTGAAATAATTGCAAATTTATTTAGATTTTCTAGACTAATCACCCTTTGCAATGTCATTTTTAGGATCATCTCCAATTTTATTACTAGGACACATAAGGTATGATTTGATTGGCTTATCTTTGATAAATATTGTGGCTTTGTGTAATTTGAGCAAATTTTGGATGGGGTAGTGGTGCTAGAGCACCTACACCTCATCTTCTATGCTTAATCATGTGATGATAATTAGGGAGGTCAATAGGTTGGTTTAGGCATTTCAAGAATTTTTTATTTTGAATAAGGTCACTCAAGACCACTAGTCATGTTCTAGGTGAAGTTTTGAGTTATGAGTTTGAGTCTTGCACTAAAGAGTTTTGTAGCCTTTTTAAGGAAAATTGGAGAATTCACATGTAAAAGGGTGCAAGGTCAGTGTCCTATCAATAATAAGGCTATTTTCAAGAAACTAGCATGGTCTTAGAGGTGTCCTAGGAGTTTCAATACATTTGAAAGGTCAAAAAATTAAAACATTTCAATAGTGATGTTAACAACCTTGAAATTAGTGTGTTTTATGTTTCATGTGATCATAAAAGATTAAAGCGTCAGTTGTAGAGGTGGTTGTTTGGTTTTTGAGGTTTAAAGTCCTTTAAAAGGCATAAAGTATCATTGTAAAGGTTCTTAATGGTTGAGTATTTAAAATAAAAGCTCTTGACATTCCAAAATGTATTTTTTTCTTCAAAATTCCTGTGTTTTTCCTATTTTGCAGCATTGTATGGTCACATACAACCATATTTTGATGTGAAATGAATTCCATGTCGTGAATATATGTTTTAGATTTTATTTGAATCTGATTTGAGGGCTTAAGGAATTGATTTGAGTTAGAAAGCTTCATTTCTTTGCATACAGCCCAGTTACCCTATTTTTGAGGGTTTTGTAGTCCAAACATGATATAAAGGGGCTCTTACTTTTTTTTAATTACTGTAGCTTGTGTAAGAGGCCCCATGGATACTATTTTAATTTTAGGATGCATGAATAGGTTTAGGATGAGAAATTAATAAGGTATAGCTTCTGCCCTCAAGAGTTTTGTGAAGAAAAGCATGTGAAATGAGAGGTTCAAGCTTAGGTTTCAACAAAATATGTATGGGAGATCTGATTTTATGAATTTTTATCCATATATAGACCTAATGTGTTGTTTCTATGTTGGTTTTAAGGTCTGGGAGGTTGTGGAAGTAGGAGATTTAATAAACCCTCATGATTTTGGTCTAAAACAAGGGTTTTTGGGTTTGGCAAGAATTTGGCCATACAAATGGAATCTTTTTATGGATTTGGAGATTTGGAAGCTGCTAGCTCTCAAAAACGCAGGTAAGACTACCTCAAGAGGTTTCCAATCTCTTGATACATTTCACGGTAACAAACAAGACCAAACGATTTGAACCTTCTTCTCTTCAGGTGTTGCCAAACCTAGGTGGATCTACCTTTGCGAACTGAGCAGACTTAAGTGATGTGATTTTGTTTACAACAATATATTCACAATGGAAATCTTACAGTGAACAAATATAGTCCTAATAATTTATATGTTTAATATTATAATATGTTCAGTTAACAAATGTAAAAAAAAATTGGACAAACAAATTTGCAAATTTAACTATATGTATATATAACTTTAAGTTATTTTTATTTTAACTAAAAGTATTGAAGTTACAACATACAAATTTAATTTTAAGATGAAAATAGCATGGAAAAATCAAACAAATATCTTTATGAAATAAGTATATTAGTGTGAAATTAAATATTATTTGTATTCCAATGTTAAAACTACAAAGAATGGAAACAATTCTTTCAACACATAAACTATTATGTAGTAGTCAATTAAAATGATCTAAACAATCTAATAATTTGACCAGTAGCATATAGAAATTTCTATAGAGTTGTAGATCTCTTCAATTTCAAAAACACAAATCAATATTAGGTAGATCTCTTCAATTTCAAAAACACAAATCAAACATCGTTCATTTCTACATTGACTTATTTATCGTAGAGGAACTAGTATATAGTATACAAAGAAAACCAACAAACCCACAACTACCCCTATTTTGAAGGAGTTTAGTTGTCTCCCCTTCACAATCTCCCTAATATTGTCTAATTATTTAAAGATACCAAGGATCATAACACAACTTTATTCATCCCACTAAATAGCTTGGTTAATGAAACTTGACAAAAGCAACAAAATAATTGCTACATTTGGCATTGAAACTAGATTTTTTTTACAACAATCTATTCACAATGACAATCTTACAGTGAACAGATATAATCCTAATAAAGTGTATGTGTAATATTAGAATATGTTCAGTTAATAGATGTAAAAAATTAAATGGATAAACTAAAAGATGAAAGCGTGAGACCAATGCCTTTTTGGGTGTATGGAGTCTAATGGAGATCTAGAAAAGTGTAATCTATGATGGAAATAATTCAAACTGTTTGGCACACAAATGTAGTTTATAACTTGTATAAACATGCAAGTAAATGACTGACAAACTCTACTTAAGATAGAATGACAATCATATTTATGTGATTCTTCTTATTGATCCAATTAATACTCTTCAATTATTGTGATTGACTAGAAGGGATTAATATTTACTTGAAAGAACCAAATAATCACATCACACAAATACAACAAATATGTATTAGTAAACTAAATATATGCTCGATATATCAATTTAAACAACAAAAAAGCATCAAAATGGAGACCACCAGATAACTGTATAATTCCACAAACAGCTGATACCAAGACTAAGCCACACGTTCATAAATCTTCATTAACTTCATCGAAATTCATACATGCATTTGAGTATTTTAAAGGAAATTTTCATTGTAAACTATCTACTATATATTTCTCCTATTTGCCTATATCTATTTTACATTATGAAAAAATATAAATATATCAAAATTGTGAAAGGGCGCGTCCTTTTAGAAATGTCATTTTCTTAACAATAATAATAAACTAGAAATTATGCTCTATTAAGCCATAAATAGATGTTTGAAAAATAATCTTGGTAAGTTGGTTGCTCATGTGTATAAGCATCCTCTAGCACATTCCTTATGTATATCTCCTTTTCATCTTCTCATTCTGTTCACATGCCTCATCCATTGTTAAATCATTTCATGTGGCTATCTCCAGAATTGTATGCATCATCGTCTCGCATTCCTTGATCCATCTATCTTTTCCCTTTAGTTCCCCTCCATCTTCTAACAACATTGGTACTCCCTTTTTTGTGACATTGATCATCCCCTTCTCATCACCTTGAAATTCATCATGGAAGTCTTTATGTTTTTTCATAAAATAGTTTCCAGTATCAATAGCTATGTTATCAGGAGCATCCCTTTGGTTTATTTCCTGGATCTTCTCTCAGATCCTACCATCTATCTTCTTATGTTCTTGTAGTGCATTAAAATTGTGTGAATGTCTTCCCTACAACTTACTCAACCAAGTCATTAAATCGGTTTTCCCCTTCCTTATTATTGTAGTGAGTGCATCACATTTACCTTGTGAGTACACATTTGATTTTTCCCATTGGTCTCTTGCCTAGGAGCTTTCACCATGAGTCAATTGCTTTGTGGATCCCAGTGTGATTCTTGTGAACCCCTAAACCTACATATGCACAAAGAAAACAAACATTGTTAGTGTTAGATCAAAATGCATGCAAAGAGTGAAGGATTCCCCATGAAATCCACCTATTTAAACTAGTGTTAGGAAATGAAGAACAAAACTCAAATATAAAAGAAATTAAATCCTAATCTAGCCAATAGTATGATGATCTTATGGGGGAATTGGTGACAATGATTTGTTGCAATTGGCCCTTTCTCAATTCCTATGGTTGCAATGTAAATTGATGAAGAAATGGTCAAATATCCAAAGAGATTTGAGCATAACCTTGGTGCAAATGTGAAAATGTGAGGTATGTTTGGATGCAAAGAGAAAAATTAGTTCTCAATTGAAGAGAGTAACTTTGCATGTGAATTGTGGATGAAGATTGAGAGGAGAGGTCTCCAATTTATAGACTTCTATTTGGAAGAAGTGAGAAAGATTGAGCAATGTGGGACAAAGGATAACCCAATGGCATTGTGCCACTTGTCCACATGTGATTGGATGAGAAATGAGCACATTTTGGCCAATGTGCATGATAAATGCATAGATTTTAATTTGAAATGGTGATTTGACATGTTGAAGGGGGAAGATAAATGAATTTAATGTCACTTGGCTCAAGAACAAGGACATGTAAGAGGCACTAAATGCCTTGTTGGAAGGACCAAGTCCACTTGGCCTTTTTGAATTCAAATAAGGGAATATTCCCTTTTGATGCTTTGTGAGGGAAAATAGAAGAATTAATAAATCAAAGTAATTGATTTATTGTGCAATTTGCATTCTCTAGAGGATTTTAGTGAGAAGGATTAATTTAATCAATATTTTGATTAATTTAATGAAGAATTAGGTGATGTGACAATTTAGACTTAGATTTATGAATTGATTTAAGTCAAGAAGTGAGAGGAAATGATTTATTAGATAAATGATTTGATTTATTTAATCAAAAAGGAATGTGTTAGATTAAATCAAATAAGTTTTTAATGTATTTAATTCAATAAGAGGACTTTAGAGATTTTAATTAAATAAAATGATTTATTTAATTAAACAGAGATGTAAGGTTAATTGAATTAAATTGATTTAATTTATTCACTGATAGAGGAAGACTTAATCCAATAAATAGTGATTTATTGAATTAAAAGATTGAAAGTGATGAAATGTTGAAAATGTGATTTAAGAGGAAACGTTGTTAGTAATCGGGATCAGGTGTGCCAAAATGAACTTGTACATTTTCCATGTCTACATTTTGCCCCTCTTTGAAGCAATGTACTTGTTGCATTGATTTAAAGAATAAACTGTTGTGATCAAAGGTCCAGATTTTCTTGAAAAAATTTAGAGGCCCCACTGCTACCCCAGCAGAAGGATACTGTTGGATATTGCCCCCTCGAGAGATCGGACGAAAATTTTGAATTTTTGGATGATTTCATAAAAAAAGATGACAAGGTGCTTGACAGGCTAGAAATGCCCCAGAATGCTCGAAAAATGCATTAAAATGCCAGAAGGGATGAAGAATGACCTTTGGTTAGGTGAAAACGGGATCAGGGAAAAAAACCCCCTCCAGAATGTCAAATTAGGTTTAAAAAAACCCTAATTTTCGAGCTTAAATAGACCTCAAGGGGTCATTTTCAAAACATTTGCACTCTTAACTTTGAAGAAATTGACATTTGAGCTCTGAGTCCCAGACAAAATGGCACAATGAGAGCTTCCCCTGCACGTGTCGAAGCGGGTACAAGTATTTCAATAACCAATCACCATAGGACCCGTGATATGTACCCCTATCCCACTTTTAATTTTCTCGTTTTACATGCATTTAATAGAGTTTAAGTACGGTTGATCCAGTGCGGTGCGATATTGGGCTGCAGAAGCTCTCCAAACTAGCCCGCATGGTCCATATAGGGCCGCATGTGCATAGAGCACCGCATGACATAGTTTGTGATTAGGGAAATTCAATTGTTAAAGTCAGCCGCTTGCTCAAAAAATGTCGCGCGGTTTACTTTGCTATCTAAACCCCCCATGCGACGCAGTTTGGAGACTTTCAAACTACCCTGCTTTTGCAAATAGTGCCACTTTTGTTGTTTCAAAAAGCGAAAGATTATACGGACACTAGAAATTTCCAAGGGAGCTGACGTGGTACTTTTCCTTGCGTAGGAGACACCTGAGGTTATTCATTCGAGGGATCACTGATGGCCAATACTCGAGCGATTAGCCGATATGTACATATTTCTTCAAGAGCAGCTTGGGATACTTGGTCTATGGTTTGTTGCCTATGTCCCTCCTATGCGAGCACATCTGGGTATGATGCATGCTTTGGCCGAGTGGTGGCATATCGAGACCTCATTCTTTCATCTTCCTACTGGCAAGGCCACTATCACTCTTGAGGATGTCTAGCACATCCTTCGACTACCTATTCATGGAGAGCGAGTGATTTACGACTTGGAGGAGGGGAGGGATGCCTGCTTCAGTGTCATAGGTGTGGATGAGCTCATGCTCTTCGACTGTCAGATAGATTTGGAGAGATACTGGGGTATAGCCCCTACTTATAGCCTTATTTTGGCCACCATTATTTTTGGCCTTATAGCTCTTGATCGGGGTGGCCGATATTTCAGTCTAGGTTTGGGACTAGCATGGCAGCAGATGTGTGCTCGTTGAGTGCGTTATGCCTGGGGACTAGTGCTACTGGCCTCCCTATACAAAGATTTGCATGAGTTTTCCTATTTGGAGGGTCGAGCTCTTGGGGATGGATTGACTCTTCTTCACATTTGGGCTTTTGAGCAGATTCCAGTACTTCGCCCATTTGTGACACCGGTTGCTTTAGATATTGATGACCCTCTGGTGTGGTGGTATGGTGAGGTGATGATTCATGTCACCCACATGGGTACAAATGACATAGCTCACTAGTGGGGTTCTGGATGAGATGACAGTATTCATTTGGAGGCTGTATATGGGTATGGGCCCATGGATGGATGATGCAAACCAACTTTTCTTTGCTCGCTAGGACAGACTTATGCAGGGTTGAGAGCATACTTTGATAGAGAGATATCTTCCAGACAAAGTGGCCAGACAGTTTGGGGAGGTGCAGGATATACTCGATGCTCAGTATACAACCATCTTTGCTCGTACGACAAGGGAGACAGCATGGGGACAACCCATTCTAGTAGACTAGGTAGTGACTTCATTCAGGCAATTGGTGGCTCGGCCTTGGGCATATGATCAGGGGCCAGTAGACGTAGGGGTGACCCTAGCATACAAGGTATGGTTTAGGTCACCTATGAGATTGGCAGTTCCAAAGACAGTGCTTCCATGTCATAGGCCAAGAGGTAGGTCAGCGGGCACAGGTCGAGGAGGTGTACCACCTCCCTAGCAGTCACCTCTGAGGGATCCCATATAGCATGTAGCGGGATAGGATGGGCAGCCTCATGTGGCAGGATAGGATGAGCAGCCCCATGTGGCAAGATAGGATGAGCAGCCTCACGTGCCAACATAGCCACAACCGATAGTATAACCGACAAGATAGCCAGTGGGCCAGCTAGATGCTCGTGACATATTGATTTAGCAGTTATAGGGACAGGTGCAGGTTCTGACAACTAAGTGGGATGAGGCTCGACAACGGGTTGCTACGGTTACCACAGAGAGAGAGTTGGCATGATCTTTAAGGGATCAGGAGGTGGGCCGATGGAGATAGTTAGGGAGTGCAGCGTCCTCACCTCGGGGCTGATCGATCGATATCCGAGATTATAGGGATCTATCAGAGAGTCCGAGTACTATCGGCACCATTATCAATAGGTAGTACCATCAGACCGCAGGGTGCCAGACTTTTCTCAGCAGATAGTGAGGCGACCGACAAAGGCACATGGTGAGAGGCAGGATGGGGAGGGGAGCAGCCAAAAGGGCCCACCCCTATTTTGATCATAGGACAATTTACTTCATTTTTGATATACGGGCTGTAGTATTTTTGCCTTATTGTATTATGTACTCGATGTACACCTGATTTGATTTGTATCATAACAGTATTTTTTGATGGTATATATGAGATGATTCGCCTTTTTATGATATGTATGGTGCGTATGTATGATATGCAGATGTATGATACTTATGAGATGTTTATGAGATGTTTCTATTCCTATGTTTATGTGATGCAATGTATGTAATGGATGCATTCTCTTTTGTGTATTTTCCATGTTTTAATGATGTAATGCATATTAATGATGGTAATGAATGCAAATGGTAATGGTTGTGAATGATTATGTATGATGTATGTTGTTTTAATGCTGATGATCATGTGGATGCAGGGTGTATGCATGGGCGATGCTTTGATTACTGTTATGATACTATGTTAGTGTGGAAAGAAGATAGAAGAAACGCAGAATTAATGAATTAGTTAGGATGGAGATGATGATTTACATTACTAGGAATTGAGATTTTCAAAGGGTCAATTGCATTATGTTTGATAACACACATAGGTATGATGCGTCAAGGTATAAAGGACCAGGATGCATGTTACCTAGTGTGATGAAATTTGACTTGACAATTAGATAGGAGTATTCTTGTTCACACTTAACATACATACTTCATTCAGGATGTAGTTCAGACATTCTAAACATCTCAGACCAAAACACAGAAAAGCAAGCTTTCCTATGTGGTCAACAAGATATCTAAAATATCCTCCCTAAAAACCAAAGAAAATATGCACAACTAGGTTATTTTACAAGCGTATCCCACAAGTATAGCAAATAAAAAAGATAATGATCATTGCCCCATTCCTTTCTCTCTAAACCTATTTTTGTTTAGGCATCATCGAGAGGTCCTTGGAATGAGCACAAAATGAGATAAGTCTAAACAAGACCAAAATAAAGTAAACAAACAAGCTAATGTTCTTCATACTGCTAGCCAAGATTAACTACTGTGGGGTACCTGATGCTTATGTCCATCGCAGGAAAGCTTCATCCTAGAACATGTAGTGATCAAGGTTTTGATGGGACCAATTGGGTGATAAGCTATTGATACTCCGAGTTGACCAATCTTGTTTGCTTACTGACTTAGACTTCCAAGACTTTCGACGATTGGGCATTCACATTTTGAACTTGCTAAACTTGCTTCTGACTGACTCACCAAAGGGTGAAAGTGACGATTGACTTTATTAGGAATGATGACCATCACGAGTCAAAGTGAGATGGAATGGATGCACCATTTTGGGTTTTTCAAATGTTTTGAGGCTATTATTTTTACATTTTTCAATGTTTTTGGTATTTTCGAGATTTACGACAAACAGGCTAACTTAAAGACCTATCCTAGGGGTCTCAGGAGTTGATCCATAGATTAGCCTTGCCTATGTTATATACACAAAGACTACATAGTTTGATTGACGACAACTGACTTGACAATAAGATGGAAAAATGGATTGCCATTTTGTTGGTTAAAGGACTGACCTAAGATGTAGACTAGATGGGCAAATGAACTGCCAATGCAATGGACGCCTAAAGGACTGACCCTAACTATCTTGGGGGCTGATGAAAGATCAACCTTGCCTATGTTCAAGCTCAAAGACAACGTAGTTCGACAAGGTAAAAACCTGAAAAGACTAAAAAATGATGAATTTTTTGAAGATTTTCTGATATTTTGACATGTTTTTGGATTTTTGATGGTTTTGAAGAAGATCATGAGAATATACATGAATCCAATCCAATGTGTGTGGGAACATGCCCCCAGTGTGGTGTGATAGACTACTTTGATAAAGGCAAGATAGATTGACCTTAGGAATGCCAAGTAGTTCCATGGTGGAATATGATATGGACACCAGCTCAGGCTATGGTATGGATGCGAGCAAATGGGTGTATGGAGGATAAATGGAATGTGATGGAATGAGTGAGTCATGTAGATCCTGGTAGATGGGGGGGTGTGCTTTATTTACACTTCGTGCCTATTTGCCAAGTTTTCCCCAAGGTACTTGTCCAAAGTGCCACCGAAGTGGTTTTAACCATAGGCCGAATTTTTTCTCTTTACTATTTTTTAATCATTTTTCTGATTTTTTTTGGATTTTTGCATTTTTTGATTTTTTTGTTGTTACCAAGAAGCCTGTTTGCCAGGTTTTCATCAAGGTAACCATTTTTTTTGTATTTTATGATTCTACACCTTACAAGATTTAGGCATAAAACTTTTTGAGGTGAGAGCTATTCATGGGCTCCTGCATGGGCTCGCCTTCCAGTGTCGACAACTGATATGCCCCCGATTTGTAACTTGTAGTGATAACAAAGGGTCCCAGCCAATTGGGCTCAAAATTCCCCTTTGTATCTAGATTTGGCACATTCTTTTGGTTTTCTTTCAGTACGAGGTCACCAACTTGGAAAGTGCATTGTCTGATCTTCTTGTTGTAGCTCCTTTTTAGGTGATTCCGGTACACTTGTAGATGATTTAGGGCATCCATGCACCTTTCATCTAGTAATTCCAGCTCATTCAGTCTTGTAACCCTGTATTCCTCATCCATGATGAGTTTTTGCAGTGATATCCTCAGTGACGGGAGCTCGATCTCAATAGGGAGGATGGCTTCTGATCCATAGACCAGAGAGAATAGGGTAGCACATGTTGGTGTGCAGATGCTGGTGTGGTAGGCCCATAAGGCGAGATTTAGCTATAGATGTCAATCACAACTAAAGTCATTCACTGTTGTCTTAAGGATTTTTAGAATGGTTTTATTTGTAGCTTCTGCTTGGCCATTGCCTTGTGGATAGTATGGAGTGGAAAAGCGGTGTTGGATTTTGAATTTTTCACATAAATCATAGACGTCCTTATTTTTGAAAGGCATCCCATTATCAGAGATAATTGATTGGGGAACACCATATCAGAAAATGAGGTAGTTCAGGATGAACTTGGATATTTGTTTTCCCGTGATGTAGGTCATGGGAATTGCTTCGACCCACTTTGTGAAATATTTAGAGATAGTGATAATGAACTTGTGGCCATTGGATGAGGTGGGCAAGATTTTTCCAATGAGATCGAGCCCCCACTGTGAAAAGTGCCAAGTTGTAATAATGGGATGCAATTCTTGAGCTGGTGCATGAATGAGGTCTCCATGTTGTTGGCATTGCAGGCATTTTCTGACAAAGTTGTGTGCCTCTCTCTCCATCGTCAGCCAATAGTACCCGATTCTTAGAAACTTTTTAGCCAAGGTCATACCACTCGAGTGTGACCCACACATGTTGTTGTGTACCTCAGTTAGAGCATTCATGGCCTCCTTAGGTTTTAAACAACATAGCAAGGTTCCATCGATACTTCTACGGAAGAGGGTTTCTCCTAGGATAATGAATCGTGAAGAATTTTTGACAAAAGTGCATTTTAGGTTTGGGGTGATGTCAGTTGGGAGGATTCTTAACTTTAGATAGGTGTATATGTCATGATACCAAAGATCACTAGGACCAATGAGTTCACACGTGTATTCTGACTCTAGTACCTCAAATGTGGGTACGAGAAGCTGCTCTACCAGGAATTCATGTTTCAAAATGTTGTGAGGGATGTCTAGTAAGGATCCAATTGTCACCATTGCATCGGCTGCTCTTTTGTTTGTTCTTGGTATCTGCTCGAAGGTGATGTCAATGAATGACTCTTTGAGGCTTTTTACCACCTTCTTGTATGGTGCAAGATTATCATCCTTGGTTTGGTATTCACTGTTGACTTGGTTGATGATAAGTTGCGAGTCCACGTAGACTTTTAGTGCCATGATTTGCCACTGTGCTGCAATCTTGAGGCCTATGGTCAAAGCCTCATATTCTGCAATATTGTTGGTACAGGGGAATGCCAGTTTGTATGATCTGGGTATACAGTCTCCTTGTGGGGTGATGAAGAACACACCAGCTCCTAATCCATGTTGCGTGTGGGAGCCATTGAAGTATAATTTCCAGTGGTCAAGTGCACCAAGGTTGAAAAGGGACTCATCTGGGAATTTTGATATGAGTGGGTTGTTTGTGTAGATGGGAGCTTCTGCAAGCTAATCCACAATGACTTGTCCTTTTATGGCTTTTTGTTCTACATACTCGATATCGTTCTCAGACAATATCATTACCCACTTAGCCATTCTACATGTAAGCGTTGCTTTTTTCAATAGGTATTTTAGAGGGTCTATCTTGGCAATCAACTTGATTTGATGAGCTAGCATGTAGTGTCTAAACTTCTGAGCTACAAATACCAGTACTAGACAAGCCTTTTCTATTGATGTGTAATTGAGCTCATGCCCCACCATTATTCTGCTAATGAAGTAGATAGACTGCTCGGTTCCCTTTTCATCCTACTATGCTAAAAGGGCCTCAAGGGTGGCTGTTGTTGCTGTGATATACAAAATCAATGGTTTCCCTACAATTAATGGTATCAACACAGGTGGTGTAAGTAGATATTCTTTTATTTTACTGAATGCTTGCTCGCATTTTTCATCCCATGTGAAAGCTACTCCCTTGTGAAGTAGGTGTGAATAGGTGATCTTTTATCTGCTAGCTATGCTATGAATCTTCAAATGGACTGGAGTCTACCTTGTAATCCTCTTAGTTGTTTTAATGTTCTTGGCACTTCCATTTCAAGGATTTATTTTACCTTTGCAGGGTCTACTTCTATCCCTCTCATTGAAACTATGTATCACAACAACTTTCTCGATTGTACCCCAAAGACACACTTCTTCGGGTTGAGTCTAACCTTGTATTGTTCTAGCCTGTCAAAGATAGCACTTAGGGTTGTTACATGGTCCTGTCGCTTCTTTGATTTAGCCAATATGTCATCCACATAGTCTTCAACTGCTATATGGATCATGTAGTGGAAGATCAATGTCATGGCTCTTTGGTATGTAGCTCCTGCATTTTTCAACCCAAATGGCATTACGTTCCAACATTAAGTGCCCCAAGGACATATAAAGGTTGTCTTATGTTGTTCTTCCTTTGCTATCATTATCTGATTATACCCCGAGAAGCCATCTATTAGGGATAGCATCTCATATCTGGCCGTCATATCCACTATCATGTCAATGTTGGGTAGTTGAAAATCATCCTTAGGACATGCTTTGTTTAGGTCTCTCAAATTAGTGTACATGTGGATGCCCCCTTTTGGTTTTGAGATAGGTACAAAATTTGATACCCATTCTGGATAGTCAATCGGGCGTATGAAGCCAACATCCAGAAGTTTCTGTAGCTCAATCTTTACATGCAGGGCTATTTGTGGGTGCATCTTCCTCAACTTTTGTTTGACTAGTTTTGCTCTGAGGTAAACAACCAAATGATGAACTACTACTTCAAGTTCTAGATCTAGCATGTTAGCATAGGTCCATCCAAAATTTACCTTTCTTTCTTTTAGGAATGCTGCCAATAGTTCGTGTTCTTTTGTTTGAAGTGTTTGAGCATAGAATGTGATTTGCAGCTCTATTTCTGTTCCTAAGTTGACAGGGTTGCACTATTCTGCCAATACTGTTGATTTCTCCTGATGTAGAGCAGTAGGGGGAAGATTGAATCCTTCATCCTCTGGCACCCTAGAGAGGTTTTCACCATTGGATGCATCCTTTATTTTTACTGTTTTATGGTTAGAGAGTGCCACAGTGTGGTTTTCACTCACTAACTCTGAGCTTATTCTCGATATTTTT
Source organism: Sequoiadendron giganteum (assembly GCA_007115665.2). Taxonomy (NCBI): domain Eukaryota; kingdom Viridiplantae; phylum Streptophyta; class Pinopsida; order Cupressales; family Cupressaceae; genus Sequoiadendron; species Sequoiadendron giganteum. The sequence continues at coordinate 28,868,168 of CM021104.1, forward strand.
CTTTTACGACTAAAGGACTCAATCGTCTCCCCATAGTATGCCTGTGTGTTTAGTGTGATGTTGAATCCAGCCTTGTGATCCCCGCATGGAACTGTATCCCATAATCCCATGAATTCTGAGAGAGCCTCATCGTTTTCAAACGCGTCTAGAATCAGTGGTCCCCGTTTGTCATGATCGATGAGTTGGGGGTATACTAAGGTGATTCAGTGGTTTGTTTGGTTTGACTCAGTTGTGGAGGCACTTATCATTAACAAGGTGGAATCCTTGAAAAGCCTAGGGAGACTTGCTATTGTATCCTCATCATCACTACTATCACAAACATCAGTGATGTCAAAAGTGTAATTATCAAGTGGGATCCCTAAGCAAATGGGTGGTCTAGGAGTGGTTGTTGTTATCCGAGGAGAGGACCTGACTGATCTTCTAGGAGTACCTCTGCCACATACGGTTATACTCAGAGAAGTATAGTTGAGGCCAAGGTTTTGCATTCTTCTTTCTACAATGATGGGCTCCAACCGTCCATCACTATTTCTTCCTAGGCTTTCATTCCTGTTATAGCCCATACCAAACATCATTTGTAACCCTCTATTGGTTTCCTCCATGGGTAGGGTGGGAGTGGGTCTTTCATCTTGGTATAGTGTGTTCGAGATTTCTTCTTCATCCACATTCTCCCAACTGAGATCCCCCCATTGGTGGAATCCAGAGGGTTCTGCTCTAATAGTGCAGACAAGTGTTTGAACTGGCTGGGGTTGCCCATGTGACCTAGGAGATTGTGGTAACTCTCCTACAACAAAAGAATTTCTCCTTATTCTGTAATCACAACATCCATTGTCCTGTATCATGTTCTTAATCTTAGATATGTCGGGTATGGTGGGTGTCTCTGTCATGGAAGTGGAGGCGAGATTGGTTGGGTCTACGTATGAAGTAGATGGTCCTTCATCATTTTTGGGTACTTGAGGGATCTTGTAAAACTTGGCTTCCAAATTTTTACAATAGGCAAAAGGTTCGAGATCCCCATGTATAGTAACCTCCTCATTCTGATGTGAGAACTTAATGCACTAGTGATAAGTTGAGGATACTACCTTCATTCCATGTATCCATGGGTGTCCCAGGAGGATGTTGTATGGTAGATTGAGGTCGAGAACCTAACAGGTGGTTTCCAAGGTTGTTGGCCCCACTTGGATGGGTATCTTGATAGTTCCTTGAGACACTCTTTCCTGGTCATCATATGCTCTTATTGTGATGCTTTTTTTCTTATTGATGGAATCCTCAATGAATCCCAATTTCTTTATAAGCTTTAGCGAACAAATATTAAGGACTGCACCTCCATCTACCAGGACTCGTTTGACTTTCTTTTTATGTATTATTACTTGGAGGTGGAGTGCGCAGTTATGAGATGGCTGCGAGGGGAAATCTTGGTTTGAAAATGTAATGAGATTTGGGGTAGCCATGTTACCCACCATAGCCTAAAATTGCTCTGTGTCAAGGGTGGTAGCAACGGTAGACGTAGCTAGCGCTTCATCAAGGATCTTCCTATGGGCGGCGGAGATTTTCAGTAATTCCATGATGGAGATTTGGGTAGGTGTTCTTTTCAACTGGTCAATGACATTGTAATCATAGGGGATGGCCTTTGCATTGGAAATGGGGGTCTTAGCAAGTGCCCCATCGATGGTAATATTTTTGCCTCGTGTGGTGACTCCACAGTCATTGTTGGCTCCCTTGATATTTATGATGGTGACCATTTCATCAACGCATCCAACTATCTTCTCATATACTAGATTAGAACTAGCATATTTTTGCTTTCCCTTATTATTTCTTTGATTATTTCCTTGGTTATTCCCTTGGTTATGATTTGGCATCAGATTCGTGTAAATTTTTAGGTCTTGGTTTCCAGCTGGCTACTTGATGTTCATGACTTTTTCCTCAATGAGGTCTTGGATGATGTTTTTGAGTCTCATGCAATTGGTGGTGGTGTGTCCTTTGACTTTGTGAAAGTCACAAAAGAGATTCTCATTGTACCATGGTGGTTTGGTCATGGGCCATGTGTATTACTCAGAGTTAGAGATCATGATTAGATTCTCTTTGACCAGCTCCTTCATTACGGACTCAATCGATTCACCAAGAGCTGTGAACTTCCTCTTGGGGGGAAATCTGTTGCAGGGAGGTGGTCCTCTTTGATTACCCAAATTGTTGACTTGATTGGTGGAAGGTAGTTGTGACTGTGCTAATACCGCATTAGTCTGCACATTGTTGCGATTATGATTTTATGGTTGATGATGGTTTTGGGTATTCTGCTTAGGAGCACTGATGACCACTTTAGCATCAACCACGCTGTCATTTGTGATATTTTTATTCCTTGACCATGTTCGAGGTTTATCATTGTAATTATTAGACGGGTAGTTGTCCTGCGGTGGAGTGAATGTTGGTGCACCTCCTCACGCAGTAAGGGCTCTTTCGATGTTGAGTGCCTTTGGAATCAGTTGATTGTACGATGTGATGCACTTTATTTTTAAGTAAAATGCCAAGTTTTCATCTAGATTAGCTATGATGGTGCATACTTTTTGTTCCTCTGGCATGGTCCACTTGCTTTGATTGGCCTTGGATCACCATCTTTGCAAGAAGGATGCAAATAGCTCTCCTTTTCCTTGTTTGAGTGCAGATAGTTCTTCCAAACTAACATCCGTGCCCATATTGAAAGCGTAATTTTTAAGGAAAGCCTCCACTATTTCCTCAAATGTTTTAATGCCCGTAGGTAGGTGAGAAAACCATTCCATAGCTGGACCAGTCAAGCTTCGGGGGAAGAGTTGCAATAGATACGTGTCATCATATGCGACTTCCATGTAGTGCACTTGAAATTCCCTGACGCGGTTTTTAGGGTTGCCTGTTCCATTGTATTTATCAAATTTGGGGATCTCAAATCCCTTTGGGAACGGTACCATGGTGAGACTCTTATCGAATGGATAAGGGCACAAATTGCCTGGTGTCCTTGTGGTTTCTCTTGCTTGTAATTCTAACACCTACTGTGAGTGCAGTTTGATTTGTGTTGCGACATCCTTGCTCGGATCAGGGGGTGGGATGAATGAGTTGTGAGGTGTTCAAGGTGTTTGATGGGTGAGGAGAGTACTAGTGGGCATTTGCTGCAAGCTTGGTTATGTGTTTAAAGCTTGATGGTATGCCTACATTTGTGTCAACAACGCTTGTTGTTGGTCCATTTGTTATTGTTCCCATGAGGCTTGTTGTTGGTCAATTTGTTGTTGAGCTAGTAAATCTTGTTGTTGTTCTAGTTGTTGTTGTGCCAATAAAGCTTGTTGTTGGTCGAGTTGTTGTTGCACCAACAAAGCTTGTTGTTGTGCCTGAAATTCTTGTAGGGCTTGTTGGTAGGCTTGCAGATGGATCGCTTGCAATTGTGCTTGGTATTGTGCTTGGGCTTGGGCTTGGGCTTGCGCTTGAGCTTGGGCTTGCACTTGTGCTTGGGATTGCGCTTGAGCTTGGGCTTGTGCTTGGGATTGCTCTTGAGCTTGGGCTTGAGCTTGGGCTTGCGCTTGTGCTTGGTCTTGCGCTTGAGCTTGGGCTTGAGCTTGTGCTTGAGCTTGCTGGAGTACTCTCTATTGGTTGGCCCTTTGGAGGGTTTGGACTAGCATGGTAAATGAGTTTGTCGTATTGTCTTTTGGTGGGATTGGTGGTGGAATAGGAATTGCACCAACCATTGTGGCAGGTGGAGGGATTGTGCTGGTGATTGGATTTGGGTTGTGGAAGTGGTTGAGATGATTGGTCCTTGAGATGGTATACTTTGGGATATTTGAGGACAAGTTGTGGTGGTGGCTTGTATGGTTTCCACTTTTTGTTGTGGTGAGTGGGATGGGTTTTCCAGAATGGATGTAGCTGGTGTGGTGGTGATGATTGCTTGTTTGTTAGCCACAAGGCGGTGTTTTTGCAATTCTTGGAACATGGCACTCCCCTTGTTCACATTTGGCGAGGTTGGTGTGATGACTGATGTGGTGCAAGGTACTTCTTGATTGGTGTTTGACATGGGGAATGTATTTGAAATAGGCACATCTGTACTAGTGCTTGTGTTAAGGTCACGAGGGGGCATGACCCCTCCTCTTGCTATCATATTTAGGTATTTGAACATAGCACTGAAAATTTTGTGGTTTTTTGGATTTTGAACCATTTCCATGATTTCGGATTGTGTCATCCCTATGCCTTTGTTCATGATGTCCTCTTGATGAATCTCCTCTTGAGGATTTTGTGATGATAAGGGAGAGTTTCTTGGGGGATTGCTTGATCCTGGTAGGTTCACTTTGGTGTTTAAGTGACTCATGTCCATAGAAGCTGATATTTCTCTGATATTCTCCATGTTCTTCTTGTGTTGAGATCTTGTTTGGACCATAAAAAATAGGGATTTGTTGGATCCTAACCCTTTAGGTCCAAAAGAGAAGAACTAGGGAAGCTGAAAGATCAAAGGTGGTAATGGCGATGGGTTAAATGGATGGGATGAGTGAGTGAAAACATTTTTGAAGAACTTTTGAAGGTATATGTTAAACTTGCAAGTGCTTTTGAATTGATTGATTGTGATGATTTGACTAGATGCATTAAGTCAAACAGGATTGTTGTGAAGTTGTATTCCCTAGGAAGTTGCGTTATCCTAAGGGAACTTACACAAATGGATGAATTGGCTAAATGTGTTAGGCCAATGTATTGTGAAGTAATAGAATTTTAGGAAGTTGCATTATCCTAAAGAAAATTTGTCCAAAGGTTGAGACTATGATGGCTAGGTGTGTTTGTGATATTGATTTAGCCCTCTAAGTTTCACGTGATGATTAATTCTAGAGTTCACAAAAGGTTTGATGATGAAGTGGGATTTGGTTGATGGAGAAATGAATGGGAATGACGACTTTGATCTTGAACCTTAACCTAGATACAACTCTCTCTACAAAACCTCGATATTGAAGAACATGCTAGACTTCCTAAGGTAGAAAAGAAAACCTTTGAAAAAGTTTAGGATTTTGTTGACAATAAAATGCATACAATGCAGGATTATTCCTTGAGGCTTTTTTGTAAAATTTGTATACAATTCTCTCCCTTACTTCAAGGAGCATCTCAAGGTGTTGCTCGCGGATTTTTAGACTTACTTTCTTGAACTTTGGCTTTGGGATTTTGATCTTGCAGGAAATCATTGGAAACAACACATATGTAGTTCAATTTGTCTCTTTGTCTTGGTTTAATGAGATTCTTTTTATCCAAGACACTTGCTTGCTTAGGTTTCAAACTATATGTCTAGTGTCCCACTTTCTTTCTCATCCCACAAGGTCCTTTGTGTGGAAATCAGGGAAAATAGGGCAAAAGTTCCTTATGTTTAACCTTATTGAAAACAAATGACAGTAGAATTTTTGCACTTAGAAACCTCTAGGAATATGATTCCTAGGGAAAGCAAGAGTGTCCAAGTTTGTCAAGAGGTATTTGTTTCCCACAAGGTGTTTGAAATTTTAAGGTCTTTTGTGTATGTTTGTTTTTCAAATGCTTTCAAGATCAAGCAATGTATTTCTTCCAAGCACTTTTTACACTCCTAGGATGATGAGGCAATATCTTGTTGGGTTCCCACTTGGATAAATCCAGCTGCACATATCTCTTGCGAATGGCTAAATGATTGACCACACTGGCTCCCCTCCACAACACTCACTTATTCGGGTCAACCAAGTATTAGTACCCATGAATCTCCCATGGCATACTTTCCATTTCCACAACAAGACCGCATGTATAATGTGGGGCGGCTTCAAAGGACATAACCTTTTGCACCAATAAGATAGACAAGGTTTTGGCCTTTTTCTAAACAAGGGGTTCTAATTCGGGCATTCTGTTTGTGGGGGATTATCCAACATCAGTGAGAGTCAATTGTTGTCCAGCTCGTCAGAATAATCCTCGTGATTCTTGAACTTTCCTCAAGAATCCACACTTATATACCGGTTGGAAGTCACTTGGCTTTAGCATGTTCCCGGTTGGGTCATTCCCTTGGGTGATTAATTTTTCCCACAAGGCAGGCCCTTTAAGATAAACAAAAGTGAGCTAACATATCCCATCGTTGACACAACCTTTGTTGAAAAACAAAGGGGAAAACCTCTACAATATGTCGTACTCACACTCGCATGGTTTGTTCAATTTTAAGTGCCCAAATTGAAATGTGGAGGCAATCTTTTTAACAACTTAATATTACCAAAATAATTTTGATTCTCAAGATCACAATGAAGTGTGAGAGAAGCACATACACATTTTAGATAATATTAATTTGTAAAAAAGATTGCAGAACATGGAATACATTGGTTCATTTTAAACCTCAAAGCAATAATGACTTCTTTTTAAGCACCAAAATGAAGTGTGAGTTTTCCTTGTTCAATTGTTATCTTTTTAAACCAAATCTAGTGTGTTTGCCTAAATTTATTTTTAGCCCCTTGGCAACTTTTGAAAACAAAATTTGATTGTTCTTTTTAGAGCCCAAAGTAAAATTAGTGTTCCTAAGGTCAAATATTTTTCTAACAAATTTCTTAAGGAGTGTTAAAGAACACTTTTAGTGTTTAAAAACACTTTGTTTTGTTGCACATGATGTCATGATGACTTCTTCCTTGCTCCAAGCTGCAAAATAATAGAAAAAAAGAGAGCAATAAAGATAGGAAATTCAATTAGAGGTTTAAAAAATCCAAATTTATAAAGCACATTTCAATTTAAAAATTTACTGTCTTCCCACGACAGAGTTTGAAAAAATGATGGAATTTGGAGAAGCGGCAGAGTTTGGAAGAAAGGCAGTGCTATATAGCGTCACGTAGGTGACTTTGGGCGGCGCTCTGTAGAGGCAGAGAGCATAAAAGAGGCACGATAGAAGCCCGCAGTGCAGTTTGTAAGCGGCTTGGTTTGGGAATTTGAAATTTTTAGGCAGGAAAGGTGACGCAGTGGAGTTTGTAAAAACCGCGGCATGAAATAGAGTCATGAAGATGAAGGCGGCAGAGTTAGGACCCGCGCAGTTGACTTAGGAATTTTAAAAAAGAAGACAGGCAAGAATCCATGGCGGAGTTTGGGGGATTCGACTGCGTCTGCAGGAAAATGTTAGAAATGCGGAATTTCAAAAATGTGAGTGAATTTTTCGATTGCTGCCCTCCTTCTAGTGCCAAAATGTGAACCCCTAAACCTACATATGCCCAAAGACAACAAACATTATTAGGGTTAGATCAAAATTCATGCAAAGAGTGAAGGATTCCCCATGAAATCCACCTATTTAAACTAGTGTTAGGAAATGAAGAACAAAACTTAAATATAAAAGAAATTAAATCCTAATCTAGCCAATAGTATGATGATCTTATGGGGGAATTGGTGCCAATGATGTGTTGCAATTGGCCCTTTCCCAATTCCTATGGTTGCAATGTAAATTGATGAAGAAATGGTCAAATCTCCAAAGAGATTTGAGCATAATCTTGGTGCAAATGTGAAAATGTGAGGTATGTTTGGATGCAATGAGCAAAATTAGTTCTCAATTGAAGAGAGTAACTTTGCATGTGAATTGTGGATGAAGATTGAGAGAAGAGGTCTCCAATTTATAGACTTCTATTTGGAAGAAGTGAGAAAGATTGAGCAATGTGGGACAAAGGATAACCCAATGGCATTGTGCCACTTGTCCACATGTGATTGGATGAGGAATGAACACATTTTGGCCAATGTGCATGATAAATGCATAGATTTTAATTTGAAATGGTGAGTTGACATGTTGAAGGGGGAAGATAAATGAATTTAATGTCACTTGGCTCAAGACCAAGGACATGTAAGAGGCATTGAATGCCTTGTTGGAAGGACCAAGTCCACTTGGCCTTTTTGAATTCAAATAAGGGAATATTCCCTTTTGATGCTTTGTGAGGGAAAATAGAAGAATTAATAAATCAAAGTAATTGATTTATTGTGAAACTTGCATTTTATAGAGGATTTTAGTGAGAAGGATTAACTTAATCAATGTTTTGATTAATTTAATGAAGAATTAGGTGATGTGACAATTTAGACTTAGATTTATGAATTGATTTAAGTCAAGAATTGAGAGGAAATGATTTATTAAATAAATGATTTGATTTATTTAATCAAGAAGGAATGTGTTAGATTAAATCAAATAAGGTTTTAATTTATTTAATTAAATAGAGATGTAAGGTTAATTGAATTAAATTGATTTAATTTAATCACTGATAGAGGAAGACTTAATCCAATAAATAGTGATTTATTGATTTAAAAGATAGAAAGTGATGAAATGTTGAGAATGTGATTTAAGAGGAAACGTTGTTAGTAATCAGGATCAGGTGTGCCAAAACGAACTTGTACATTTTCCGTGTCTACAATTCCCATCATGTCCTTCAAGTGATCATTTTGTTGAGTAGTCTCTCGTTATTAATCTTATACATTTATTTTTCCTTGATTAGCTTTTGGATTTGAACTTTATTTAATTTGGCCACATTAATGCCACTTTCTATTGTAGATATTGGATCAAACTCGCCAATTTTTAATGTCATTACATGTCCAAAAGCCTTTTTAGTATCGATTACAATAGAATTATTGTGTGGAGGATACAAGGCCCATATCATAAGTGATCCCTCATCTGGGTTATACTTAGATCCTGCATAAATATTTGTTACCCCCTTAGGAGTGAGTTTATGTGTGGCATTACTATTCTTCATTAAACTATCAAAAACCAAAGCAGAGTTTAAATCGAACCCAAGAAAGATCATGACACCTGCATCTTCTAATAATTTCCTTCTTTTCTTAGGGGTCATGCTCTTCATTTATTTTTCCACACTTTATTTTAAGTTATTCAACAGTTGTTCCTCATTATTTGGTGTAATATTTTCCACTAATTCCCTTATTTATTTTCCTTTTAATTTGTACAAAAAGGTTTTAAATTCTGAGGTTTTAATGAATTCATCATCAACCACAAATTATTTATATGCTATCTGCCTTGTGTCAGTATATACACTCTCTTCAACATCTGGTTCCCTAGGAACATACTTGTAGTCTTGAGTTCTCAATCTAGAAATTTTATCAATTGTACTGCTAGGCCTACCATCACCAGATGCCTCTTCATCAGAAGATAATAGTTTTGTATTTTGCAATCCCCTGTTATACTCATCAGAAAACATTTTCTGCTTCCTTTTCTTCCAAATTCCTGATCAAGTCATCATATAGATAGGGTATGTGATTGTATCCTCCCAAGTTCATTTTATACTTGGAAAAATCAATAGACCCTTCTAGATCAAATCCTTTTCATGGTGGACCCTTCTTCATGTTGTATTTCAGCAATTTGTTGAGAACCATGTCATATCCATCCCTTGATAATACAGTGAAATCACCGTAGCGTAATGTACTAGGCATAAATTCCTGCTTTCCAAAAGAACTCAAATTCATAACATCTAAAAAGTCCAATTTCCTAGCAATATCCAAATATGCAATCCTATTAGGCACCATCTTGAGCATAAGAAGGTTCCATCTTCAAATCCATATACTCTTATCATGGTCACATCTTCTAGATAGTACCAGTCTCCCCAATTGTGGTTGATAGGTCCATTGAAATCCTTAGGCCTTAAAAAAAAATTTCTTTCATCGGACAATGAGTATTCATAATGATGATTGTAAAATCTATACAGTGCTTTCATAAAATACTCTTCAAAATATAGATAACAAGAATTAGAAAATCTGCAATCCCAGGTGGTAGTCCAGAGTTGTACTAGTAATAACCTTCCTTCCTTATCAAATTGTACAACCCTCAATTTTTTAGGCCACATCTGCAATCCTTGTCCATAATAAAGTATCATATGCATTAGGATTGAATAAGTATCCAAGTGCAAGATATGAGCTCCACTTTTTTATGCCATCATTCCTAAATCAAGTACTTTAGATTTATGTGAAGCATAATAAAAAAAACTTGAATTGTGACATTGGATGTCTGCTACAATTACCATGGGTACAATTGACATGTGCTTAGGGGCTCCATTCCCATCACTTAACACACTGAAAAATATATGTACCTCATGTAGGATTCAAAAAAATCAACATGGAATGGGGGACCATAACTATCATTCAAAGGAACTAAAACACCATCTTTCTTAGACCTATGTAGTGGAAACCTCCAACACTTGTACAAAGTATGCATCCTCCAGAATTCCTTTTCTAGCTGTTCAGGTACAATTTTTTCACCACACACTCCCTCTAGGTTAAAAACCTCATAGATGGCAGCTTCAGATACATGTATAAATGGTTTTCTTGATGGATCACAAATAGATTTACATTTTGGATTATAATAGGAAGCTAGCATCTTCACCAATTCTACATTTATAAATATATTGGGACAAACTAGTTTCCCTAGGTTTAACTTCCAAGGATTGCACACTAGTTCATATCGGTTCCTTCATTAATACTAAAAATAAATAGCTCATATCCCCTAATTGGGGTCCATATATTTCGTATATGCTTGCCTTTATCCTCTAACTTTTCCACTTCTACCCTAAGTTGTGCAGATCGCCCGACCTTAGGTCCTGAACTAGGCAATTATTCAATTAAGTCCTGGTTTAACTTCCTCTTAGCTACCCTCAGTTCCTTCTTTGCTTGAATTTTTTTTTTTTCCTCTAGGGTTATTACTCTCACTCTGTTTCCTACCTTTTTCTTTTCCTAAGCTAGTGCTTTCCATTTTATGAATCACAAAACCAGAAATTTAATTGCAGGGAACTTACAAGTTTATGTAGAATTCTTTGACCGCAAGATCCTTTGGCCCTTCGTTCGTTCCTCTACTGCTAACTTTGCAAAATTTTCCTTCAATTACTTTTCTCAATTCAAGAAATTATCAACAAATTTGGTAGTAATATTTCCATTAATTTCCTAGCTTTGAACACGAGCATAGCTAATATTCAAATTTACCCATTGTCACATCAAATGTTCTATCGGCAAGACAATTGAAAATTTGGGCGATCCTTTTATTCAAGCTTGACTAAGATTCATTAAAAATTCTTTTTGTTGGGGAGACATTATGCCAATATCATATAATCTATCCATCTGATTCATATAAATGTTGCCAAAAGTCACCCTGACGACTATCTTGATTTTTTTGTGTCTTCATCGACAAGACATGGTGTATCGCTAAGACATTCAGTAATTTTTTCGATGTTATAAGTCTCCCCGACGATTATTCCTTCGATCTCAATTATGTCACCAAGACTCATGCTGATGTAATCTTATCAGCATGACATAGTGGGTTGGGAGGACATTTTGAACTCATTCTGATAGCGTTTGTCTTAGTGATAGTATGTTTCTTTGTTTTGTCGGCAAGACAAGATGACTATTTCAGCGATGATATTTCATTGGCGAGACAAATGCACTCAGGCTGGCTTAGGGACTCCGATGGCGTTGTTCTGGCGGATAGAACTCCTTGTTCTTTGATCGGTGAGACAAGACAGGTTTCTTGTCGATGGAACTTCATTGGTGAGACTTATATGCTCTGTATGACCTTTTCATTTCACCCCGATGGAACTTGTCTTGTCGATGATATGGTTTATTTGAATACTAGATTTTGGAGGTTTTTCATGATATCAAATGGTCAAGAATGATGTGATCATATGTGACTATGATGAATTATACTCAAGATAAGGTTTTCTTTAGGGAGTCAACGAGTGCAAAATCACTATAATGCCTAGTTGCTTTGTGATGAATTTTCTACTGTGGGCCTCTAGCCTATCCTACGTCTTTGTAGTAGTTTGTTTTATTCTTTGTTATCATTTTTTCAATGTTCTATACAACGGCCAAGTTTCTATTTGCAATTTGATTTAATTTGGTCATTAAAAAGAGATATATGGTTTATTTCCTTATGCAAATAATGCATTTATAACATTCATGTGTTTTTCATTTAAAATAATTGTATTTGGTAATAATAAGAACGAAGTGTGAAGTTTGAAAAGTCATATTTTGAATTCTTTTTTTTTGAAACAATTAAATAAGTTTGATACATAAGAGGATTCAATAAGTTTTTTAGAATAGTAAAATGGTGTCAATGTTTGTGATGAGGAAAAATTAATTGGAGAGTGGTTCAAAACTGGTTACAAGGTTTGAAAGGGATGTTTAAGTTGTACTTTTCAAAGTGATAAGGTTGACATTAAACTTTTGAAATACTTTTAGTTCATATTTTTAAGATAAAGATTCTTTCAAACAAAAAAAATTGTTTTAAATTTCATACTTGGAAAACAAAAATGCAAATGCAATAAATGAATAATAGAGAATCATGCATGGGAACAAAACACCACCTACAAATGCAAATAAATTATTGGAATGACATAAAATAGATGATAAAGTCAAATATATTATTGGTCTTTCCCTTTCTGACATTAAATTTTATTATATAGATTTAGATAAATCATCATAGGAAATTTGGGATAATTTCAATAAAATATTTGGAGCAAAAATAGTTAATGTGAATTTTTTCCTAAAACTTCAACTATTTAGATTCAAAATGAGAGATATAATCACTATGTCTAATCACATAAGAAATGTAAGATCTCTCATTAGACAATTGGTAGAAGTCAAGGCTCTATTAGATGATGAAGATGTTAAGGATATTTTGTTAAATAGTTTGAAAATACAACAATGTTATTTCTATGCTTAGTCCAATAACTTCTCAAACACAAGAAGATGTGATTTTGGCCCTCTTAGGAGAAGAAAAAAGAATAATGGAAAATATTTAAAAGTTGATTCTCAACATGAGAATGTATTATACTCATGAGGTAATAATAATTAAAAAATAAAAATGAATTTTATTATTGTAAGAAAAAGGATCACACAGTGTGGACTTGTATAACTCGAGCCAATGATGTTCTTGAGGGAGAACTTAAAGAAAAATCAAATGGTGTCAGCTTAGCCTATATATATTTGTTTGTTTCAATCAACATGTTTTATTGTGTGGAATGTAAAACTTAAGGGAGGGTGTTGGAATATTAAGATTAACATTAATAAATTCACCTTACTAACTTATTTGTTTTTGTTATTAAATAATTAGTTATATTCTTGTAAGATAGTAGTTCAAATGGGAAGTTATATTTGAAAGGATTTGTAAAAGCTATATTGTAATATATTCCCAAATGAATTGTATGATATAATTATTATTTTGACTATTTTTATGTGCAGATATAAGTTATCTTGACTTTTCCTATATATTTTGTATGCTCTATTAGCCATGATTTCATGATTAATTTTCCACTTTCGACACTACTACTTACTAACTTTGACATTCCAATTTGGCTCTTAGACTAAATATTTCATATAGGTGCATTTTAATTTTCTTACTATCACCTTTGGCTGAATTTTTAAATTGGTTCAACCATGCAAAAAGTGTGGTTACTTTTAATTATTTCCACTTAAATGTTGGTTACAATTTTCTAATTTTCTTTCCATTTAGCTAGTCACAATTTCATACTAGCATTAGTACTTGAAAATGGCCGTTTACTTCTACTTAAAACTTGTGGTAATTTAATTAATCTCTTGCTACCTCTGGTGTTGAATTGGACTAGTTATGTCATCTAGGATTTTTTTGTCATTTCTTTTTACTTTTTTCAAAAAAAATTATGATGGTTATACTTGTATTACCATGAATGGACATAAATTTGAGGATTTTGGGTGTTTTCATTCAATTTTTCATGTTTTCCCTTTAGCTCCTACTTTATATGTGTTTTTTTATGGAAGCCTTTGGATATCTTTTGGCTAATAGTATTTCATGGAACCTTATTAAAGGTGCTACTTTTCCTAACTCTTTAGCCCAACTATTTAATGGTCATTTTTATAATGAATCCTTTCTCACTCTCTTGGAGGACAAACGTGACATTATTTAGGATATTCAATGCCTAGATATTTTTTGGAAAGCTTTAAGGTCAAATATATAGTGGCATAAAACTCAATGTTATAGGAAATCCTTCTTAGCCAAGCCCAATTAGTTAAATTCCTATGGATAGAAGGGGGTTGATCATAAGGAAGTGTTGAGATTCCTAAGCATGTATTTTTCCTTATAGGTTTCTCCTTCCTCTTTAAGGAAACATATCATTTCTAGAGCTGAGAAAAATTATCATATTAAATTATGAATCCCCTTTCTTTGGCAAGGAGATTACATGTGTGTTCAAAAATTCTTGTTGCACACATTTCCATTACTCATCTTGCTAAGAACCTTGCAAATCCTCATATTTGAAGATTACAAAAATCCAAAGGTATATTTGATGGCCTCCCTTTAAGAAAGGAAAATGGTTTCACAAAGTATCCTAAGAGTTTTATTATTTCCCTCATGACTATAATAGGCTTGGATTGCTTTATATTCACTACTCTAAATGGCACCATAATTTTAAATTTAATTAACATACTCTAAAACCTAACGAAACCAGGTTGCAGCTCATCAAATTGGAGAAATGAAAGGTCAATACCAGTGCTGAGGAAGAGTTTGGAGGAGTGAAAACAAGTTCAATACCAACATCGAGGAAGAGTTTGGAGTTAAAACAAGATCAATACCAGTGCCGAGGAAGAGTATGGAGGAGTGAAAATAAGGTCAATACCAGCATCGAGGACGAGGTTGAGGGCACTCAGGGAAAATTGATGACAAAGGGACAATGAGTACTGTAAGTTTGGCATCCCCATTCTCTTTAACCTGCAATTTGTATGCCTAGTTTCCAAATATTTTCTCGTACATTGGCACCCCCATTCTCATAAAATGGTATAAGATAAGACAAAAAATAAAATAGCTTAGTGTTTCATATTTTTATCGACCAGCCTTAGGTCTTGGAAAAACTCCCATAATCTACCCACATCTTAGTTGTTGGTGGGAAAATTTTATTATTTTTTGTACGACCTACCTCAAATCTTATGTCCACAAAGTTGCTAAAAACATAAAACAATAAGAAAAAATTTGAAGGTACAACTAAAAAGGGGTTATTTCCTTTTGGCCTCCTCAACCTCTTATATTTCAACATAGCATGGAATTAAACTTACATAACATAAACTAAAAAAAATGGAAGTTTATACGGGCAAAGGAGCCTAAGTATATGCTAGGCTAAGCTAGATCTAATGAATGGAAATAGAGGCATACAATTCTTCTTTAATACCTCCACCATAAAAATATGCAAGGAAAGACTCCTCCCTTCTTGGTAGTGATAACCTCCTCCACACACAACCCTTAAAAATTATGAATAGAGGAATATAATCTTTGAAGAACTCAAAGTTGATTCTCTCCTACTTGATGCAATTAGTCATTTTATCCTTACAAACATTTATAGTGATTACTAGAGGCACATAGACCAATTCTTCATAATAGAAGAATTTGATCATACTTTTCCAATGATGGCATTATGAGAAAACCTTAGGTTAAATGAATAATTCCTAGATAAGTTCTTTAAATCATGTCCAACCGTATAAGAGAACACCACTTCTATGTATACTTGGATACCATGGAGAAAGGCTCTTTGGGCTCTTTCATCAATCAAGGTATTGTTAAATTTTACAACCTAAAAGTGAGAATGAAGAATCTTTCCTAGGATGGTGGCCAATTATGCTTCTCAATGCCTAGATTACAAAATATTTGTCAATATCATTGCCATCACAATTAAACCTATTGCTTGAGATATAGTCATACAGGTAAACAAATTGGCTTTCTTGATAGTAGATACATTCTAAACAATTCAATCCTTGCATCGGAGATTGTTGAATGGGCCCAACAAACTACTCATGATGCCCTTACTATTAAGTTAAAAGTTTGACAAGGCATATGATTGCATCAAATTTCCTTTCATTTATAAAAGGCTTAAATGGATCTATTTTTAACCCTAGATTATTATCACACATTCAAAATTACAAAATACCAGTTGAATGAAGAACCTTCATTTTAAGGTGATGTTGTCATGACCTTTGAATGAAGAACCTTTATTCAAAAATGATTCCATGTCAAGACTTTCAAATGAAGGTATTTTTTATTTTAACTATTTCATGTCCAAAATGCTTTATAAAAGGAACCTTTGCATGAAGGACCTTCAAATGAAGACCTTAATTCAAAGGTCCTTCATTAGAAGATCCTTCATATGAAGGTTCCTTTAATGCCATCCCATTATAGCTCTTAGATTTGTTAGAGATATTTTTGTTTTGAAGTAGAGATTGGACCATAAAATAGTGTCACCATGAATCTACCAAGATATCCATCAAATTGATAAACCCTAACTTAAAAACCACAAATTCACAAGAAAACTGCCCCTGTCAGCCCTAAGGCATCAATTCAATGCCAATTTTCTTGCTTTAACAAACCCCTAAATGCAATGAACCTCTATAATACTATGTTGCACACCAATCCACCAAGTTACAGTTCCAAGATAGTGGGTGGATTGTTGGATGCCATTTCTATTTAACCCTCAAACCCTTACATAGGCAAAACAGGGAAGTCTCTGTATTTGATTGTTTTCTCCCAAAAAATAATGATTGAGCACTTCAAAACAAATGAAAATGAAAGGGAACACGTATATTTATCTACACCAATGATCTCAGAGTATTTCAATCTTGTACAGATCCATACAACATAAAAGAACTTTAGAAAATAGTAAAAACATAGAAAATTGATTCAAGAATGTGGTATTTGATATGAAATTATGGTATCAACTCCTCCAACAATTGCAATGGGATGGGAATAAAATATGATATAAATGGGATAAGAAATGCATCATTTGAAGCATCAAACCAATATGAAAAGATGGAAGAAAGTGCTAACCCCTTAAACTAAAAAAAATAAATTTAACTTTAAGTTTGTTGGGTAGTCAATTATTTTAAGTTATCAAATCCTACCGTCATACATAATCAAAATGTCGTTGTTTCAAATGACTATGAACACTAACTTTCACTATTTGAAGATGTTGAAACCTTTTCATAGAGAACTAGAACATTGATGTGACCAATCATCCTACCTTAAAAAATACCAAAATTCTCCTAGCAATTAGACATAGGAAGATTTAATATGACTTAAACAATTTTTATTGCCAAAGCATAAACTTATGATGAATTTTACCAGGCCTAGTACACACTCCCTCCTCATTAACCACTTAGACATGTGGAAATTAAATGTAAATTTGCTACTATTTTTAGTCATGTATGTGTCCAATAAACCACTTGGTGGTGTTTCCCTTCAAGTTTATTTACTTGAATGAAGAGTAAAATTCCTTTGATTACAATTAGAGAATACATTTGAGGCCTTGGTTGTGTAACTGGTGGACCATAGTCACATTTAACACTTGTTAAAAATTTTGGGAGTTAAAAAATTAAGTAGATTTGATTTGTGATGGACACATTTGGATGGTAGTAACAATAACTTGCAATCTATCAAGACTTAATTAACTTATAACCTATCAAATTCTAGCGATGAAATGATAGATTAATCATAATGTCACCTTGGGATCACATCACCATGAGAGAACTTCATCCAACATCCTTATGAGTGCATGTACCACCAAATAGGTATTTGTCAGATCTATCTTCCTCGAGCAAGGGAAATTCAGGAAGAGAAGAGGAAAGCAAGACATGTAGTAGGTCTAAAAGAGGGAGATCAACTAGAGGTCAAAATATTAGAAGAAAATTTCGTAAACACATGGAATTTTTTCTTGTTGAAGGGGGGTCATGTTCTTATGATGATGAGAGCATAGGTAACATCAAGGTTCCCTTGAGGTACAAACATCTACAGAAACAATGGGTAACCAAGGAACTTCCTCCAATAAACATTGATTATTTTGTCAACGAGAGGATATATCGCATAGAACCATCGTCATTACATGGAAGGCATAAAGGTATATTATGAAAAATTTATTGAATTGATGGAGCATGTTGGACCCTGTTACAGTTACAAAGATTGGATTTAGTTGGTTCGATATAAACGAAGTATGCATAGGTATGCACTGTCAACAACTTATATACAACTAAAATATAAGGATCAAAATAAAGGAGTGGCTAGGTACATTGATGGAAGGCCAAAAGAATCAGGGAATATGGCAGGGTTTATAAACAGTACACAACCTAGGTCAACAAATAAGGAACCCAATTTCATATTCAAGGTGCGAGAGGGAAACCACGTATTTGTATGTGCGATAAAATCAATAACTGCATGGGAAGAGTTGCTAATCGATTACAATTTGAATCGCTTAGATACATAGTTACTATGAGGGTGGTATGTACTATATACCATTTTACCCAACCTCCAATTAATGAATCCAATATACCATTTTATTATTATGTTTTTTTTTGTAATTCTATTGGTTTCATTTTGGTAATGTTTTTTATATTTAATATTTGTCATAGCAGGACATTGATCATACGAGGAAGGCTCCATCCTAGAGAAGAGATCGTGATCCATATTTAGGCACTTCTACCTGATAGGTTTACCTCATTGTAATTGTACAAATTAGATATGAGCAAAATCTTTTATTATTATGTTTTTTTCATGAGTTTATTGGGTTAATTTCAATAATTTTTTTAATATTCTTGTTGCAGTCGACTGATCGGGGAAAGGCACTAGTAGTAGAGGAGAGCATCCATATGGAGGTGTAGTCACTATTATGCAATGATGACATCGCATTTTCTACAAACCCTATAGATATGATGAGGAAGTCCCAAAAAAAATGCATTGAAGAAATCCTTAAATTAGTATTCATAATGCCTCAAATAGATGAGATAAGAGAAAGTGTTAAAATATTGACTGAGAGAGCACAAAACTTGCAAGTAAGCTGTCATGATATCTTTAATTATAACATAATTTCATTCTTTGTTTTATATTTTGTACTATTTTATGTCATGAACTAAAATATGTGTTGTTTTTACAGGATTATTTGTGTCCTCATGATGCTACTGGCCATTATCAGGGTACTACAAGTGTTTCTCGGGGAGTAGGGGTTGGTACAAGTGTCAATCCGGATCTTCCTGCGCATACATCACATCATCCGAACCCATCATCCATGCCTATATTTTCGACTGAAATTTCATAAACATGTACCATGCCAGCATCCAGTAGTGCACCCTCTAGTAGCAAACATATGCCAGAATATGTGTCAAGACATGTACCCAGGGATACAAAGGCCACTAGTACTGGTGATGTTTTAGAAGAATTTCATGGATCTTCCCATATTACTAGTATGGGAATATTTCCAGTCACATTTTGGGTGACTGAGGATTTCGTTCCCATAAAGATAGAGAAGGTCCTAGGTACTTTAAAATTGTTTTAATTATTATTATATATAATCCAATTGAAATTTACTTATTGATCACTATTTATAGACTAATGATCCCATGATCATTTTGTAGGAAATGATTTTTTTTAAAACCTCTAAGTGATATTACATTGGAGCTCTTCAGGCCCACCATACGTACATATTGGAATGCTCAAAATCAAGATTTAAAAGATGAGCTCATTAATCTTTTAGCTATGTTGTTTGTTGATAAAACATTCAACCAAACCAAGGTCCTTAAGAAATATGGTACCTATCTAAAGTATGTGAGGGACCAATATAGGTCAGATTTAGAGAAGAACAGAAAGTACAAGCATCCCCCCATGATTCTAGAGAGGGAGTGGAAGGACCTAGTGTAAGATGGAAAAGAGAAGGCTGAAAAGAAAAAAGGAAAGACACCACCAGGCCAAGGAAGGTATGTGATACTATCAACAATGTAATTATATACTGATTACTCTTTATTTTTACATAATCTAACATATTTCAAAATTTTCATAGGCTGCCTGACACATCGAAGGCAACAAAGGAAAGACTAGAAAAACACGAGCAACACAAACTTGGCTCTGGTGATTATATGAAATTAGCCGCATGAATTGTAAGTATCAATAAATGAAATATTGCATCCAAATAATAAATTGCGAAAAAAATTGGTTTTATCACACCATAGAAGCAAAATTTATGATCTTATGCAAAAAGGCAGGGCTCTGAATTCAACAGAGTTCCCACATAAGAGGACCTGAATATTTCCTTCCAGCAAGGCTATGGATCCACTGCATCCAACATGCATGTAAATAAACTCAATAAAATTTATTTAAAATTGAATACTTGTGCAATCTATTCAATATTAATTTCCACCATAAAGTAATAATGTGCCTATTTGTTTTAAATAGACAATCAATGATAATACTACACATGACATTGGAATGCAACCTGGTGAGGGTGGAACACAAATTGCATATGAATGCCATGGTGTGCATCTCGGTACTGGATGTATTCATGTGCTATACAAAATGCAGTATGGATTAATACAATTAAACATTTTTAATTTCATTTGGTGTATTAATTAATGTAACATTTCATGTTTCAACTTTAGAGCATGTAGAGTGTGATCAACATGTTGAGCATGATCAAGCTAGACAGTATTAGAATATGATGTGGCCCCATCAGGTAAAGAGGACCACTCTAATGTTCTTTTAAACATATTTAATTGCAATTGGTGTATTAATTAATGTAACCTTTTGTGTTTCAACTTTAGATCGGGATTTAGAGGGTGTTCAATATGTTGAGAATAAGGCTATAAGACAAGATCAAGAACATGATGTGGCCCCATCAGGTAAAGAGCACCACTCTAATGCTTTTTTAATTAATGAAATACTTGTAACAATAATAATAAAACATATCAATTTAATATTTATTTGCTATTGTAGTAGACCCCTCCTTCCAGCGGCGTCCACGTTGTGAGTACACGACTAGGCATACATTAAGATCACACACATAGCTCATAAAAACTGAAGGGGGGATAGATGATTTAGAAAATGATACTCCACTTCAGCTTTTTTTAGTTGCAAAAAAGAAACAAAAAAAAAGTGATTGTAATCATATTATGACAACCATATTTTTGATAATATGTAAAAACTGAAAAAAATAATGTTATATGTTAATAAAAGAATGTGAATATGTTAATGAATGAATGTTATATGTTAATTAATGAATTTTACATGTTATTAATGGATGAATGAATGAATGTTATATGTGATTAATGGATGAATGAATGAATTTTATATGTTATTAATGGATGAATGAATGAATGTTATATGTTATTAATGGATGAATGAATGATTAATTTTATATGATTGGGTATGGGGAATTGAGAGTGATGTGTGGGGGGGGGAGGCGGGCGAGGGGCCAAATGAGATTCCACCTTCACATGGTTGGCCCTATTAAGTAGAGAATATTAAACTATTCTTGAAACAAAAAGAAGCTTAATAAGGTAATGCACTTTTCAATATAAGAAATGCATCATTTGAAGCATCAAACCAACATGCAAAGATGAAATAAAGTGATAAATTTTCACTATGAACATTGTGTTGTGTGTGGATTTGGTTTCAAAGCTCTGTTTCTTTTGTTTTTAGTGGTCTCTAAAATTTGACTTTTGTGCATAACATGTTAGTGTAAAACTTGACAGCTCTGAAGGGTTTAGAGGCTTCATTGAGATAGATACACGGATATTTGGATCTTGTTGTTGATGGGAGGCTTCCACTTAACCATGAAATTTTGTGCCATCTGTAGGTATGCAAAAATTTCTCTACTTATATTCATTCAACTTACTATAATATAATATCTAACAAAAATATCATTTTCATTATACTTAGATGGATTTTCATGCCCTGTTCCAAAGCACATGTTTTAGAAAAGGCAAGAAGGATGCTGGAAAGGGTTGAGGAATTTGTCTTTACACCTGCCCATTGTATAGTTTACTTCATTCATCTAGCATATTGCCAATGTTTTTCATAATTGTTGGAATCATATCCTATAATTACAAAACTAGTAAAATTAAAATATGTAAGTTTCAAATATGGCATTACATATCTTTCTATGAATTTTTGAAAGAAAATATCAAAATGGAAAAGTATTAACAAAATAATTTGCATAATTTCTAAGAGATGAGGGAATTTTTTTGCAGAGTTATCTTGAATATATTTAAGAAAAAAGTAACTTATAGAGATTGAAGCAAAATATTGGTAGTCTAAAATCACCAGTCAACACATATTAGTAGTATCTCAATTCAAGAGAACAAGGTCCACTATCCATTAGCCAGTAAAACAAATAAAATAAATTCATAAGATTGTTTTGTTCTAATAGGGTTGACTGGTTGCTTGTTTCTTTCTGATTGTCAGGAAGTCATCAATATACACTTGGTTTTCTCGCCTTCTCTTGCCTCGTGGCCAAAGAGTTTTTGAAGAAGGCATCAATGTAACCTTCAAGATTGACAATGGAAATGAGTACAAGGTCATTATAACTTAATGATAATTGGGTATGATTTTATTTTTTCAAGACCAATTTAGATTCATTTTATGCTCACACTACTTTTATTTACATTTATGTTTTGGTAATATCCATTTTCCTTTACATTCATATTATTCTATACATATTGTGTTTACAATAATGTTTTCCTTAATTTAATCTAGGGGAGAGGACCCAATACCTGAGCATGTTTCAATAGTTGTGATAGTAGTCATGGTTTATATAGTGCCCAACCCTAATTATTTGATTATTCTTACTAGTCCAATTAATACTTTCCAGTTACTATGATTGATTATAAGTATTTAATCTTTACTTGATTGTGATAAACTTAGATTTTTGGGCTTGTCTTACAGGTGCTTGTTTAGATGGGTGAGGATTGTTTCTTGTGCTAAAAATATTTTTATTTGTTAATGTTAAACTTACATAGTTGAATCAAGGGGTAGAGGTTGTCCTCTTCAAATGGAATAAGAAGGAGAGTCTGAAGTGGAAGATCAGTCCCATCTGTAAGTTTTGTGTGTAGCTACATTGTATGGGATTATTTTTCTTGGGTATTACTTAAATTTAAAATTTTGATTATCTAGTAAAAGTCATGTTTCCATAGAGGGTTTGGAGGCTTTATCTCACAATTCAGATTGCTTGTGTCACTGTGTTTTTCTATTCAATATGATATGTATCTCAAGGAGGACATGGATCTAGTTCTCCATACCATCAACTTAATGAAGAGGAGCCTCAATGTCATGTTGTTAGGATTTACTGTGAAGCTAATACAAAGTTTTTCATTGCTGCTCGAGGCCATATTGCAGTGCTTTCTCTAGGAATCCCACATGATCCCCATCAGGTATCTTCTTTTTGTAGTATCTAAATTTCTTAGAAGAAATCAACAACTAGTTTGTCTAAATGTGGCTCCTTGTTTACACTTTAATATCTCTTTTGGCAGCAATGGATCAAAGTGGATTCATGGGGTCTTAAAGAGATGGCTCTCAAACATGGAGATCAAGAGTGGGCCCACCTAAAACTATTCATAATCATGCTCATATTGTTTTATTGACTGTCTAAGAGCTAAGTATCCAGGATAACATTCTGTATTTTTCTATTGAATTTCCAGATTGAGAATGATTTTGGGTTTGCAATCCTATTTTTTAGTACACTAGCTAAGTATCCAAGATGCACTGTAGGTACTTTTTCTCATCAAATTTCTCATTTTCCACAAAATTAGATTCTAGTGTGTAGTTTAATATTCACTAGTTTTTTCTTTTTTCTTTTTTAGCAAAATTAGAATCCAATTCGTAGGTTGTTCTTGTTGTGCAAATTTGTAAGATGATTTTTTTGTATTCGGGTGCACAGTACTTTCCTTTTTCAATAAAATTTTATGCAATGGAGTTCAAATATTAGGGTTAGGTTACTAGTTTCTCTTTGATTAATAATTTTAAACCTTATTCATTGTCCTTTACAATGTATATGACTATCTTGTAAACTTTCCTCTTATATTCATGACTTTCTTTCAACTTATCAAAGGATGACTATGTCTTGATTAAAACTTTTGTTTAATTGTTGTCCTTCATATGAATGTCTCAATATTCTCTTTCACAACATTATGTTACTTCACTATTCTATCATACCTCTGAATTTTTGCAATAGTGTCTTCAACCTCTCTATAATTCCCATGATGAACTGTGTGTTACTATGTCAACACTTCCTTGACCATGAGAATGGAAAACAAAGCAATTGAGATTCAATTTAGTATATTTTTGTACATTTGCATCAACTTTAGCCTTCAATACCTCATCACCGTTACACTCTTGAAGGAACTCTCACAAAATTATACTATCTATCCAACTTTGTGTCCTACATTATCCTCAGAATACTGTGCTCTCTACTTTCCATTATCAAAATTTGTCTTAAGAGCTTATTTAAGATTGTTCATTTGGCTTGAATTTGGCCTCTAGACTTGTCTATCATTGTGCTCAAACCATCATTATATATTGATTTCCCTCTTCATAGTAGTTTATTATCTTCAACAAAGTTGCATACCACTACCTTAGTATAGTCAGTCATTTTGATATGAACTGAAGGGAACTATGATATTCATCAAGACTACTATCAAAACCTTTTCACTATCACTAATGGATCTGATTGTACTCTTGATGGAAGCCATAAAATTTTACTTCACTTGATAGTAAACTTCTTCTCTTGCTTTGATTTCAACACAACATTATACTTTTAAGGGTTACCATCTCTATGCTCAATCCACTATTTAGCTATCATTCCTCTAGCACATGTCCTTATATCTTTCATTTCTGAAGTGATTGTCCTTACACATTGGTATGACTATCATTTAAAATTTGAGAATACATTCTTTAGGATAGTAAACCTTGTTATAATCCAAGATCACCTGCATGCAAATGGATACCTGTCACATGCAAAAGACATGCAAAAACAACAAGATGTTCTGTAAACCTCAAAGTGTAAAATGCATTATGAGAATCTCGTATTACAAAGAGATCAATCCTTATGAAGGAGATCAAGAAACCCTAAAAGGGAAACCCTAAATGAAACCCTAGTGTGCACACTTAATAATTAATAAATAATTATTAATGCGCCTAAGTTTAGCTTAAGCAACTAGAGGAATAAGTGACTTAATTAATTAACCAGTATGATATAATTAATTAAGCATAATAAATTATTACTCTAACACCCCCCCTTAAGATGAACTTAGGAAGAAGCTAAAACACTAGAATAAGATGCATGCAAGCAAAGATGGGTCCCGACAACTAGGCCTGATCAGGTACCCATTTACAAATGCAAGAAAGAGGTAGAGGAGGAAAACCCAGTGGGACAAAACCCCCCTACAATGATATGACATGCTGCAAAGAAGCACTGGAAGAACACTGTAGAGTAACACTGGAACCGCAATCTGGCAAGCAAGGAAAGATACTTCTGTCTACAAGAAACCATATTAGAATCATCATAATGTGACAGCAGACCCGATGCCACAGAACACTCGAAAAATCCACACGGGAACAACGCTAGAATCTATGAAGTAGCAGTCAATTATTGAAAGATGTATCACTGAAAACGAAGTGCAAAGATGCAAGATGCACTCTCCCAACTGCCAAAATATCCAAGTAATCCCCAAAACACCCATCGGGCCAAATCTGGATTAACAAAAAACCTGGGACAGATACAGAAAAAATTGCATGGATAGCAACATAAACCTCCTCAATACCTTTCCAACGCCACAAAGATAGCGAAAATCGGAGATTGTGGCAAAGAGTTATGAGCTCAGAAGCATAAAAATTACATATGAATTCAACCAGAAATAAATGCAGTAAAACAAGAAAATACTATAAAATAAATTGCACCAAATGAAATTACTCGGAACCAGCTTTCCAGTGATATCTTGTTTGCCCGATTTCGATACCGTATGCCCAAGTTATGCCAAAAACAAAAAAACTGCTCTTTTAAGGCAAATAAGGGTTAGAGGGACAAACTGCCGTACGGCCAATGACGTCATGTTGACGTTAGCACTTCACTACGAAAAATTTGACGGCCATCTGGCCGTCGGCACAAAAATTTAGCCCCCCTGTAAAAAAATTTCGGCCCTTGGTCTTCCATACGACTGTGGGTGCAAGGTAGGGGGCTGGGCGGAGCCACTGGTTCTCCATTGGACTGTGGGCTCGGCGGAAGGGGCTGGAGGCCTAGACCGCCGGTGTAGGGTGGCGGAGCCATTGGCGGCGGTGGCGCGTGGGTGGCGCCCGGGTGGCCATTGGGTGGCAGGCGGGCGACGCCTAACATTTTCACTGGCAACGTAGGCACAGATCCCTAAAAAGTGCATTTTTTTTTAATTTTTGAGCCATTTTTGACCTCGGAATGCGTGCTGGGGAGGTCGTACGGCTTCCCTGGTAAAATTTTTTTGCCTCCCAGATCAAGTTCACTAAAATCAACCAAATGACAGGCGTTCCTAAGGTTTTCAGGCGCTACGAACGCGATGGCAACGTCCGTTTGAGCCCATAGTGTGCCGAAAAATTGGCTACCCCTAGATCTTGCAAAAAAGATGCCTGTGGAAACCCTTGCATTTGAAACTCGCTGAGAAGCCATATCTTCAGATCACGAATAGGCAGCAGTAGGTCTGGAGCTCTGATACCATGTTATAATCCAAGATCACCTGCATGGAAATGGATACCTGTCACATGCAAAACCAACAAGATGTTCTGTAAACCTCAAAGTGTAAAATGCATTATGAGAATCTCGTATTACAAAGAGATCAATCCTTATGAAGGAGATCAAGAAACCCTAAAAGGGAAACCCTAAATGAAACCCTAGTGTGCACACTTAATAATTAATAAATAATTATTAATGCGCCTAAGTTTAGCTTAAGCAACTAGAGGAATAAGTGACTTAATTAATTAACCAGTATGATATAATTAATTAAGCATAATAAATTATTACTCTAACAAACCTTCCCATAACATCATAAAGTATATTCTTCATGTGCTCTATGGTGAATATTTTTTGTCTTAACATCCATGATTCGTTCTTCACTATCCATGATAGTCCCCTTGATCTCATGACTCATCATAGGCTTTATATTTTGCTCCAATTGTTGATCATCAACATCAAATGTGGCCATCATAATATAATCCATAACCTCCATATTATACAATTATTCATTGCTCATTTCTCATACATTGTAACCAAATAATGTAGACCTAGAGCTTGGACTATAGGTGTATGCAAAAAAATGATAAATCCCTGCCTCTATAAGCCTAATTAAAAAAAAAAACTAAAATGTTGTTTAATATTTTAAACATTCATATGATTGTCCTTTTTCTACCTTGTAAACACTTACTCAATGCATACAATAATTTATTGAAATGCAAAGTTGAATGGCCTCTTAACTCTTGACACTAATTTCATTGCATTTGTCAAAATAGGGTTAAGCATATTTTGATCTAAATTTTCATAATGAAGTCTTCCAATCTATCCTTTATATTTGAGCATTGATGACAATCCATCTTGTCTTTTACTACCCCTTTTAAATGCTCATGGTCTTGGCACATCAACTTTTTCTCTTTGATTGACCTATCCTTATGTCCTGCCATTATCCCTATGGATGCACTTTGGAGCCTCCTACTACTTTTAAGTATCACCCAGAGTCACCCTGATAATTATTTCAATCCATTTGTATCTTCATCAACAAGAGATCATGTATCACTAGGATATTCTGTATTTTCTCTGACGTGGTGATTCTCCCCGATGATTATTCTTTCGATCTCAAGTATGTCACCAAGACTCCTGCCGATGTAATCTTATTGGTGTGACATAGCGAGTCAAGTAGACATTCAAAACTTACTCTGATGGTATATGTCTTCTCGATATGCTTCCTTTGTGCTTCATCGATGAGACACGATGAGTATCTTACCGATGAAACTTCATCATTGAGACCATAAGCCAGTCATCCCGATATATCTTCTCAAGTAATTTTGATCATTGTAATAGTATTGAGCTTTCACCGATATGCCTACATTTGAACGAATAGTTTTTTTTTTTTAAATTGCATTGTTTCGTCAAATTTTCGATGAACCTCCAAAAGAATCTGACAAATTTACAATACATCTGATGAAACTTTCATCGTAATTACTTTCCTATTTCATCAAAATTTTGATGAAATATTTTCGTTGTTATTTCGATCTCAAGTATATCGCCAAGACTCTTGCTGATGTAATCTTATCGGCATGACATAGTGGGTCAGGTAGACATTCAGAACTTACTCCAATGGTATATGTCTTACCAATATGCTTCCCTCATGCTTCATCGATGAGACAAGATGAGTATCTCACCAATGAAACTCCATCGCTGAGACCACAAGCTAGTCCTCCTGATATATCTTCTCAGG
Source organism: Sequoiadendron giganteum (assembly GCA_007115665.2). NCBI lineage: Eukaryota > Viridiplantae > Streptophyta > Pinopsida > Cupressales > Cupressaceae > Sequoiadendron > Sequoiadendron giganteum. The sequence goes on from CM021104.1 coordinate 28,896,365, forward strand.
AAATTTTGATCATTGTAATAGTCTTGATCTCTCACCGATATTTGTAAATCGTTGAAACTTTCATCGTAATTGTGACGAACTTCTATTGTTGATCCGATGCTTTGGCAAAGGCATGCCACTTGTGTTATAGCTACTATTCCTTGCTAGATCGACAAAATTTCCATCGATATTCCGATGAACTTGAGTCATGATTTCAACATTTTAAAGCTAGTTGGGATAGCGACAAAAATTGAGCAATGAAAATTATTTCAGTGATTAGTCGGTATTCCGACAATAGATTGTTGATATTCTAACAAAATTTTGTCAAAAATTGGAGTCAAATATAGTAGTGTGAAGGTAAACCATGCACACCTAATTATCAACTATATATGTAATGCAATAAGGGTTACTAACATGTGAAGTCTGTGCAACCCTCATCCACAAAACCTGCATGACTGCATGCATCTAGAACACAAGAAAAGCTTATAATGTTGATGTTCCAAAGTGCTTCATTAATTCAAATATTTTGAGAGCTTCCTTGAAAAATCCATTTTGTGCACATTCTGCAATCATATCATTTCATTCCATGAGATGACATATGTTTGAGCAATTTTGTCAAAAAATTCATTTTGTACTACATTTTGGTGTCAAATATTTGGTAATTATGGTTAGTTTCATTATATTCAAATTCTAAATTCTAGGAAATTATATACAGTAAATAGATTGATGGTTTTTTGGATAGTGAAATTAGCTCTCTTAGAAATTAATTGAAATATCTTATCTTGAAATATCTAGAAGGATTATTTTAATTAAAGAGGATTTTGTGGTTTATTTTGTAACAATGAATTTATAGTGTAGCTAGCTTTCTATTTTCATTCAAGATACAAGTCATCAAAGTGAAGCACATACCAAGAAGATGGTACTCTACTTCAAACCCTCAACCTCACTTAGTTTAGTCTGCTTACATGGGGATATTAAAGAAGTTTCTAAACAATTAATATATATCATTTGTTTTTTGTGAAGGAGAATCCTGTGAGATCCAATATGGCAGTGGATCAATATTTAGTTTCTTAAGTAAAAATGTCACAGTTGGGAAACTTGTTGTGAAACATCAGGTTAGTAATTTTTGGATCTTTAGGCTTCCCAATTGGATATCAAAGATCTTTTCTCATCAACTTAATTTGGAATTTACGTATAAATGGATTCTTTCATGGTATTTTGTGTTTAATTCAAGTGTGATTATATTATCTAATTTAAGGAGTATTCTTATTAAGCCATGAGTTTTCTAAAGAATGAAAGTTAGAACAATTTCTAGTAAGTGTGGAAATTGATTTTTTTTTTTCATAGATTGCATATCATATTTTCTCAACTTATTGTCTTCGGCCCTTAGGCAAACAACCCTAATTACTTTCATCATTTTTATGAACCTGAGATTGACATACAGGAATAAACTAAGGAAAATTCATACCAATTGGATTCATAAAACTATTCAACATGATTATAAAATAAATTTTACCCCATTTTTAATCCATAGTTTTTCCCTACAGGAGGGTTTGAGCTTCACAAGGTTAACAAGTTATATTATGCTAAAAAATATGAACAAAATGAAAATTAGGGTTTTTTTCAAAGGGATCTTCCTTAGTTCATGTAAGGTCTCTTCTTAGGGATCATTGTGCCTAATGTCTCCAAGAGAGGAAAAATCCAAGAATAAGAGAATCACAACCTAGGGAATGCAACGTGTAGCATCACTACTAAGAGGAAAGTCGTATTCGAAGAAATATCAATCTCTCGGAGGACATCAAACCTAATGATATCACCAAAAAAAGGACATGTCACAAGAATAAAGAAAATAACACAGAGAAACATGAAACTACATCGTGAAAAAGAGGAAGAGATTGCCCCCAAAATGAAAACACATAAGGGATCTACAAATTTGGGCCTAGTATATCTTTGCTACAATGTTGTCGAAGAGCTCTAAAATGTCATCATTCCCCAAATACTTCTAAAACAAGAAGAATGACACATAGAGAATGAAAACAAAGAAAAATCTTTTGGGTCAACATGGAAGAGACCTAAATGTCTCGATGCCTCGCGTCATCCCCAAAAGGAAAACACAAGACAAAAGATAAATTTTTACATATAGAATAATGTAGATACAAATAGAAAAATGCACATGAAGAGAGAAATACATAAAACAAAATAGTATAGGGAGATCACATTATGCACATGCAATCACACAAAGAAACATGGAAAAGAAAACAAAGCAGAAGACTAGTAAGGCACATGTGATTCAACCTATAGCAGGTCGTCTACATCCCAATCTTGTTCAATATATGTAGAAGGAGGAAAAATAGCCAAAGGAATAACATTAAGTGCCAAACTAGGACAAGCACCAAGTTCCACACTCTTATTAGGAGGATCATCATTTAAGCTCATAGAAGATTAAAATAGTAAATTCAACTCATTATGAACTTGTTCATCAATATTTGCAATTTCATTATCATCATCCAAGTTAATCATATTATTAGGTCTAATGACAATATCCATAGAAGTTTCTTGTTGTTTATGATACATCGAGGGCAGAGAGATATCATGCACTACTTCAGAAAAGTTTGGATTTTGATTTTTTATGTTGTTCTTTTCTTTTTTTTCTTGTAAAGAATGAGAAATAGCATGACTTGTGTGCCTATGCTCTCTAGAATTTTAGTTTATTTTCATGTGGTTCTCAAGTTGTGTTTGTATAGGAGAAGGTTTATCAATCATAGGTTTCTTTTCTTCCCTTAAGGGAGGAATTGAAGGAACAATTGGAGGTTGTTCAACCACTTTATCTTTATCTTTGTAAACTTTTTTGACTTTAGGAGGCACAACGAGATTTTTTTGGTTATCTCATGGTCTCTTATAGGAAATATATAAAGGGGTCTTGGTTTTGTTGGTTATTTTTACTTTAACTAGGTTGATCTTCTAATATACCTATGGAATTGCCAATTCCAATCAAAGGCAGCTCAAAGGACCTGGACCAACTAATGAGGATTTTAACAAAACCTCCTACAATTTAGGCTCTACAAAACCAAGGAGGGTGATCCCCTTAATGTGTTTACAACCTCTACACCAATATTATAAACAACATTAACAATAATAGATAATCTCATTTAATAGCTCAACACAATAGGATAATACCAAATAGAATTGGTTGTTCATCAATAATATCAACTATTTGGAGCATGAGATAACTACAACACTTCACAATATAAAATAGTCATTGATTTGCAATTTGTAGCAAGATCTAAACAAAGAAAAACAAATATTGAACCTCACAAGAAATTACAACCTAGATCAATGTCATATACCATTGATGGAGTCAAATCCATAAGCATTTAAAGGTTTATGACAGATTTAACACATAACAAGTAAGATCCCATTCAAGTATTTTAATTAATTCTTTGAATTGAAGCTAAAGTGAGAATCACACACACCACAATAGTGAGATGAACAAAACAACCCTTGATTATTTTATTCAAAATTTTGACATGCTTATACAATGGAGAGACATGAGTTTGAAATAGCTTCTTTTAATTCAACTGCCAATACTATCACAAAACATCAAACTCCCATGAATCTAGAACCTACTACAGAATGACACAAAACCTAAATTTCATTTTCGCTAAAACTATTAGGATATACAATTTGTTCTGCAACTTTCCCTAGACTCAAACCAAAATTATCTAATTTTCTAACCCATATTTCTGGCCTTGAAATCCTTCTTATAGAGAATGAAGGAGCAGACAAGCATCGGGCCAGAAATACACCTATCACCGGTCACTTGGGCCGCCCTATGATATTTCAAAAATTTGTTACAACACCTAAGTCCCTAGAGAATCTTCTTATTCATCCTATCTGTTGAAAATGGTTGATGCATCAGCCAAACTTCAAAAAACCTGCACCAAAAAAGATATCAAAACATAACCAAAATTTGTTATAACTGTAATGGCTGAGTTGTTAACCGCCAGTAGTCAACTCTATATTATTCTTCCTTGATTAAGTATTTATCCACCCATCTCTGATACTCTTCATCTATCGGTCAATCAAAACTTACCACCTCATTCACCTTAGCATTATAAGGTGTGTATTTCACCGCTACCTGATTTTCCTCTCTTTCAAAAGATTCCAAAAATGTGTTGGTTTTAATGATCTTATCCATGCTACTCACCAACAAATCATAGTCTGAGTCATCACAAATCAATTTGATTTGTGCGTTGATGACCTCATCTACTCTATCCTACCACTGCTATAGTGATTTAATATTTCCTTGTGCATCAATTATGTCTGGCAAAGATGTATCACTCCAATCATCACAACTCTTTACCAATTCTCTAATTTTCCTACTCAAATCATCTGGTAAGGCTTGAAAACCCTGTAGTGACTTTACAAAAATTTGAGTAGGCCTTAATGATTGGGCCTATTATCTGCATCAAAACTAGAAGCTTTATACATGATATCCAAATCATTGGCCCTAGGGATCCACTTCTCAACTAAGGGAAAAACTACTTCCTAATCCCTATTAATGTTCTTTATTGCATCCAAAAATAAAGAATACAAAGAATATACTGATGGTAATCTGCCATCAACCCTTTCATTTAGGTGCCTCAAAACTGTGTCAACAATTTTACTCTGCTTTTCAACTTATCCCTCCTCACTTTCCTTTAAAACTGCCTGTAACTCTATAATTTTATTTAGCATCTTCTTCTTAGTGGGATCCACCGAGTATTCAATCTCTTCTTCAACTGGCTCTAATGAAGGACTGAGAGTAGGAGTTTGGATGGGGGACTCTGGAGTGGAAACAATTGGAGAAGTAGGGGTTACTGATCCTGATGTAGAAGGCATTGTCATGATACAAGGAGCATTTGAAGACTCCCCCACTTGTCTATACTTCAACCTATCTACCTCAATTTGCAGCTCAACATTCCTTTGTTGCATCCTACTGTACTCTCAAATTATAATATTGTACTTCTCCATCAAGCTCTTCTTTTCGACTTCTTCTCTCTCAGCTATCTTCTGGACCAATTTGGCCACATTGACAGTTAGGTTTGTAGGCTTTGTAGTTGAGGTTTCAGAGGCTCTCTTGATTATTAACCCTCCCCTTAGGTTTGGGCTAATGTTAGTAACATTCAGTTTCCTTCCCTAAGGTGCCAATGCCAAAATTTATAGGGTCTCATACTCCTCACTAAAGGAAAAATCTTGCAGTGTTGCCTTGACCTCTTCCTCAGTGTTCTGCATGGGATGCTTGGATTTTAAAATAGAATTGCATGCTACTACATCTTCTATATCCCATTCAGGAAAAAATAGAACACCGGCTTAAGTTACTAATTTCCTCCCCTCCTCTGGAGTGATTCTTTTGAATTCCTCCATTAATTCAGCCTTTACTTCATCATCATTCTCCTGGTTAGACCTATCAGGCTTCAACTCTCTCATCTTCTTTCATTTTTCTTGGTATTCTTCTAATCTCATCCTCCACACCAGTTGCAGGAAAATTGGATTTTTAACAAATTCATCATCATTTAGAAATTCCTTGCATGCCTCCATTCTGGCATCTTGTACACATTGTCCCTTCATATCCATATCAGATAGTACTAATTGATTTGATCTAGGAGGGGAAGGAATACTAACCTGCATCTCTTGATCTATGAAAATTATTTGATCCATAAGTCTCTTGTGCTTCCTCAAATATTTGCCTCTTAGGCCTTGGCTCTGATGGTGGTAATGCAGGATCACCTTCTAGTGGTGAATCCAAATCAATGATCTTTATTCCTCCAGGTGCTCTAATCTTTAGACCTGATTTTGTTGATGCCTTAAATATTTTTTTTCCTTTCTTATCTTCCTCCTCCTCATCACTACTGCCATTCCTCTTTCTCCTATAAAGAGGCCAATTCACCGTGGGTTGATATGTTGGCCTTGTTTCAGTAGGCCTCACTTCTATCCTTTGTATGCCAAAATCTAACTCCAAGTTGACCCTCTTTGTCATCAAAGTACCCATGATCTCCCTAAAAATTTCCATCAAGAAATTAATTTTCTCGTGGAATGGGGTGAATTCCATCAATGGATCATATTTGGGATCCATTTTATGCACTATATCCAATAGCTTCTCATATGAAATCCATTTTTCCTTGTTCAATTCCTATCTGTTTAAATCAAATTCATTCCTAATTACATCCTCAAGAAAATTGAACTCATGTGCAAACCTTCCACCCTTAATTTGTTGCCTAAAAAGGGCAAAGAAACCCTCAGGGTCCTGTTTCCACCTAGGACCACACCTCAAATGAAAATCATCAAAAAACCTCCTAAACTAGACCCATCCTCCCTTGGAGAAAAAAAATCAGACACAATGGTATAATCAAGGAAAAGAGTCCCCTTTCCCTTCCTTGTTAAGTTGTCTTCATGAATACAACCTATTTGTCACATAACCTCAACAAACCCCATTCTTGATGGCACATTGAATGGGAGGATATGTGGAGATCCCTAGAAACCATACACCCTTATAATAGTGCTGACTGGGTACAAGATGATGTCACCCCAGTTGTGACACTTTTAAATCATGCTTCCTCCCCTTTGGTCTGAGAAATTCATGTAGATCCTTAGGGATTATAGACACATTTACCATCAACCAAGCTCTGATTCTGGAAGCAAAGCAATTGTCAAATTGCACAAAACTAGCACTTACCCTATTGTATGATAAATCTGTAGTCCAAACCTGCACCAATAACCTTTCTCCATTTACATCCTGCCTCAACTCCATCTTCTGTGAGAAGAAGTCAGAATTCTTGTACAAGAACATGTACATTAACAAGGAATACTAAAAGAATGGAGTGCCAGTATCCCCTACCTGTAAATTTAGCAATCCTTCATGTATCTTTTTTGCCAGAAAATAAGAAAAATCATAGATCACAGAGAAATTGGGGTGTTTTATTTGGGCCCCCATAAACATATAGGCAGCTGGCATTACTGTGTTAGGGATAAAACCCAAAATCTGACACAGTGAATAAAATGTGGCCAAGAAATGATTTATAAAGAAATTTAGCCTAAAAGGCTCTAGGTCACTTGGGCTAATATAAATGCTCAAACTATCTGCCCTTGCCAGATGAGGAGAAAGCAGCTTCAACCTGAAAAGTGTCTTTGATTTTGCATACTCCTACTTCATCTCCTCAATATCAATCTGAATCAAGAACAAACTAGGTTCACTCAAGTCAAACACCTGTTGAATTTCTTCCCTGCTTACTCTTAACAAGACCCCTCCATCATTATCCCTTATCACTCTCATAACAGGGTCATGACATGCTACCGCCGCCCTCAACAAATTCACATTGGGGAACACATTTGGTACTACCAGCTTCCCCATGTCATATCTCCAACCATTAGAAAATGGTTGAGGTAAATTCTGCTATCGATACCATAGCCTAAACATCTCCAAACTAGTCATGGGAACCCTGGCATCTGTAATGTTGTAATTTTTGCATACTGGTCCTTCACCTAGGGTTCTTCCATGCATCAAAACTAAACCCCTCTTCCTATCATTTGTTGACAATGGGAGTTGATCCCTCTGTAAATATTCAACATGGCTAGAGTGTTTCTTTGGTGGTGCCATCTCAAATAAACTAGGGCTTCCTTAAAATTTCAAACTTTCAAACAAACTAGGGCTATAGAGAAAAGGAAATTACAAAAAAACCTTGCAATTTCCCACAATTCAACAAACTAGTAACCCTAAAATAACTAACCACAAGCCTTCCGACAAGCGCAACACAATTCTTCACAAAACCTCAATCAAATTTAACCAAGAAACACAGGAAACAACTCACAGGATTTATGCTTTGTAGAAGACCAAATGCTTGTTGTGATCACTCGAAACTTCATCCTTGGCTCTGAAACTACTTCACAAAAGGTGCTTGAATACTTTGTGGTAAAATAGAATGAAGGAAAATTACTTTAAGTCGATCGAATTGAGCCATTAAACATCTCATCTTCCATTAAAGTTCACTTCATACCGCACCAATGGCTCCAATCACATTTGATGCAAATTCAAATTCTAACCATTGATCCTTCATTTTTGTCAGATCATTGAATGACTGCCTTCAAAAAGGCTGATATAACCTCCAACTCAGCACCAAGGGCCCACCACATTATGCATCGCTAAAGAAATACACGTGGCACTCACCCATGATATCACAGTCAATAAACACCTTGCATCTTTGGATCATGTGATGGCAGACAACCATTGATCTCCACCATCAACAATCATGCTCATTCAAAATAGTTACCAATGTTGAACATAACTGTCAAGCAAATTTTTCATCAAGGTTATAACATCTTCATCGATTTTGAGCACATTCATCTCGCAATCATTTTAGTAACCCACCATGTAACATATTAAAACCCAATAGAAATATTAAATCATTTTGATAATATTTTTGGCATCGCCAGCTGAGACTCATGGTGCTCGCTTGTGATATCGCAATCGACTAAGACTCAGTGGTGGGGTTATCATGGGATTGCGGGGAATGGCTGAGATCAACTGATGGTTGATCGACGATCATTAAAATTGCTTCCTGCAAAATATAAAACAATTATTAAAGGGACAAGGGGACACCACCTAGGCCAATGAAAAATGATGGCTTAAAGTTGTTTTTAAACATGGGGTATGGGCCAACCTAGACTTAGGCAATAATAAAGTCAAGCGAAAAATTAAAACAATAAATCAATAAAGGGGCCCAGCCTAGACGAAGCGATGGGGCATAAGTTTTTTTTTTAAATCCCACTTAATAAAGGTAATGGCCAAATAGATCTAACCCAAGGCATAACATAGGACATTAGTATTTTCATGAAGGCAAAAATAAAAAACCCCAACCTTAGGTTTTTTTTCCAAATAATATGACAGATGAGTACAAAGGCAAGATAATAATGGAATTCAAAGAGAAAAATTTGAAGCTCCATCAGGTTACTTGGAAGGGCTTTTGGTTCAATCATGGTCTCATCAAGGATAGGAGGCTCAATCATAGGTTGAGGCATATTACTAAGGGATAATTCTTCTATGTGCTTTACCTTAAAATTTGATAAGATTCAAAAAGTAAGTCTTCGTGAGGTCTAATAGCTTCAATAGGTTGAGGGAAAAATAAATCCAATGAGAATTTCCCGCGGGAAGACATAGGATTAAAGGCACTATGTTGCACTATAAAGATCTAATTACCAAATGGAAACTTTAAACATTTATGCACAACCAACAGGACAAAATTCATGGAGCAAAGCCATGGATAAACTAACTTCACACGAACTTGGTTTGACAACGATATGATGGTGAATGAAATAATTAATTCTTTCAGTCCAACCTTTAGAGGGAGATTTATTGAGCCAATCATAGGGAAAGAAAAACCATTATGCATTTTGATCCATGCTTTTAGTCTTTCATATGTACCTTGATAAAGCTCATGCACAAATAGGAATTCTTCAGTGATCACATTCTCTACATAGACAAGATCAATTAATATCCCATTAGTAGGCTTGTCATTGATTCTTCTAGCTATGTAAAGAGGACCATCAGGTGCATGTTTAAGTATTTCTTATTGTGAGAAAGCAATATCAAGCGACATCTTAGTTAGTCCCTTATGAGGCTTAGCATCAATAAATGCAATCACACCATCTGCAAGGTTGTTCTCATTGTCTTTCATTTATGCATCACTTGTGTTAACATTCATCACATTATTCTTTGTTTCACTAGCTTTGATAAAGGAGATATTATGATTAGGTATAGGATTGGTAAATATTTACATATTTTGATTAGGAAGAGCCATAGATTACCTTGATCATTAACACCTCCAATTAGGATATTATTATAGTCAATGAGGTCTTGCACAATATTTTTAAGAGGCTTATAATGTTTTGTATAATGTCCATTTTATCGATGAAAATAGAAATAGGAATTTGGTCTATAGTTTGAAGGTAAAGGCTTAGTAGGATCAGGAGCTCTAACAGGAGGCAAGGAATCAAATTCTTCTCTAAGAGTTGCAACATGGTATTATGAAGGGTATTAGGTAGGGGTGTAAATTGTTTATTTTTATCAACAAAGGCATATAGTTTTTTCTTCTTTATTGTAGCCACTTGGGTGTTAACATTTTGATTGGATTCAGGGGGATTAAGTTGCAAGAAGCCCTTATTTTGTTTCTTGAAAGGTTGGTAGTTGGTTTATTGGAAATGAGGTATGAATACTATGATCCATAGAGGGTTGATTATAATCACTCTTAGTGAAAAATTTGGAGAACCCAATATCCATGATGAGTGGTGTATCGTGGGATGACATGAGTCTCAAACTACATCTCACAATAGTATTACTAATAGGACACCAAATTGTAAATCTCATACAAGTTTCACAAACTCAATGTAAACCCAAAATGGAAAGAGGGTGAAATGCAATGCAGTGACCTAGAATGTTATATGTTAATGTAATTTTTAGATTCTAAAACCGGTAATTTGATGATTACACAATGCAAAAACCTAGAAATAATGTCTTGTAAATGCAATTTCGAAATCACACAATGCACTAAATTTATCAAATGAAGCTAAATATGATCAATTCTACTCAACATAATTTCTACAAACTGAAAACAACAAAATAGAATGCATAAATAGATGTTTTAATCCATAGAAATTTAGGAAATGACCTTGATTAAAGACTCATTCACCCAAAGGCGAATGGGTCCTAGTTTGGGGTTTTAAAAATATTTTTTTATAGATTTTTAAGTTGATTCTACTGGTTTCCAAATTCTAATTTAAAACAATAAGTTATAGTTTGAATTTTCTATGAAAATGAGGTTGAATGCAAATTCAAAATATGACAAAATGAAAAACCAGGAGACCTAATTTGATGTGCAATTTTATTTTAATTTTTAAATGAAAATGAATTATGATGCAATATTATGTAAATGATTTAGAAAATCAGATTTTTTTGTATTTTTCAAATTTCAAGAATGCAAAGATGCAATCCTAAAACCTCTAAATTAATTTTGAAATAATGAAAAATAAGAAACACTAAATGAGATACAATTCAATGCAATGAAATACAAATGAATGCAAAATATAGACCTAGGGTGAAAATAGACTCCAAAATTAGAAAAAATGCAATGATCAATACTAGGATTCATCAAAATGAAATAAAGAAAAATAGGTGATGTGTAAAAGGGATTGATGAAAAATGGGGGGTAATGGACCTATTCTTCTTCAATTTATTAGGAAATGAGATTCACACAATGAAAAAACTATCAACCTTGAGGTGAGTCAAGTCAAAGTGTGAATCTATTGATTTCCTTTGTTTGCAAGGATGAGGGTCTTGATTAAATATAACTTTGGGGAGAAAGATTAAAAATAGAAAACTAACTCCAAAATGTAATCTACAACTTGGATCTTGAATATTAATCTCAATAATGATGGAACCAAAAATCAAATTGCAGATATGAGTGGTGTAAGAATGTATGTACCAGTTACCAAAAGTTCTTTTCTGAAGTTGATCTTGGACTCATTCGCCTAGGGGAAAATGGGTCCTGGTTTAAGGTTTTTCTATATCTTTTGGGAGCCTCTGCAAAAAATTTGAATCTCTCAATTTTCCCAAGTTTCAAGTTTGAAGTGTCGAAAATAAATTTTGTAATTGAGTTTCTGTGAGATGACAACTTTCTTGACAACTTTTGCAACTTTGACAAGTTCTTTAATTTTTCTCTTCAAGAGATCTTCAAGATATCTTCCACCTAAATCTGCAAACAAAAATCAAAAAGTGAAAAATATTTTGTTGCTGGTGAATGGAGTTTTTCCTTGGTCAAACCCTATTTTGGTATTTGAACCTTTTAATAAAACAATGAAACATGAAGGAATGATGAATGAACAAAGAAATGTCACAAATCACCAAACCCTTGAATGAACCTTGGAATATGGATCTGCAACTAGCATGAAATGGCTTCAATGGATGTGGATCTTGATCTTGAAACTTGATTTGAAACAATACCTTGAATTCTTGAATGGATCTTGAACTGTACATCAACATATTAGCTCCAATAACATGCATGATGCAAGAAGACTTTGATATGACAATTGGATCTTGATTGCTACAATAATTCTTTATTAAATCTACTCTTGAATGCCTTGATAGGCTCTTGAAATATTTTGATGAAAGTGCTCTTAAGATAACTTGCATTTTCTAGGTGAAACTTAGTGAAATGACCTCTTATTTATAGGTATGTAACATTAATTTCCAGAAATTCAAATAACACAAGCTGATATGTGAATATAGATTTGAAATCATTAAAATACCATCAAAAACATAATTTAAATTAGGTCCTAGGTCTAAGTGAGGACCCACTCACCCACGGGTGAATGGGTCCTAGTTCACTTACCAATGACACACATTTCTCAATGTGAAGTGTTATGTTATGGCATTAATGAATGTCGGGTTTTCCTCTTCAAAAAATGTAATTAATTAGGCTTGGATTTGAATTAAAGGGGCCAATTAAGGCAAATTAACCTCAATTAATTAAGGGAGCCCTAAATAAGTGTGAAAGTGTAAAGAGGTACACTCTACAACACTAAAATAAGGCACAATTAAGTCCATTTTAATTAATAGGTACCTAATCTTAATTTCAATATGTAAAATACATATTACAACACTAAATTAAGGTATAATTCAGTTCATTTTAATATTAATTCCAAGATTAAGTGTGAGAAAGGGATAATTTTTCCTATACTACATGTATGAGTTGATATATATTCTTCCTCATACTTACTAATAAAATTCTAATAATCACGAAATTTCATACACAAATTTATAAAGGATGGAAATTTCATTAATAGGACTATTTCCCTTATATCGATTTGCAAGTTGTCAATGAATATTCTTTAGATATCCACACCAAGAAGAGTTAGATTAATTTGTGATAATATCAATTGATAGTGGTTTATAAAATTTGTAACCTTTTCACCTTGCCTTTGTTTACATCATTTTAAACCAGTTATGTTGATCTTAGGACCAATATTGACTTGGAAATTATTAAGAAAAGCATCAACAAGCTCATTAAATGAGTGAATTGAATTATTTGGAAATGAAAAAAACTATTCCAAAGCCATTTCTTTTAATGACCTAGAAAAACTTTAGCCAAAATTTTATCCTCAAAAATGAAGTGACTACATAAGGCTATGTATGCCAATATATGATTGCTAGGGTCCCCTTTACCATTGTACTTGTCAAATCAGGGTATCTCTATGTTTTGTGGTATTTTTGCTTTCGATATTTCAAGTGATAATGGGCTCCTATTGACATATTATGTCAATTATCCTTTTTTTTTTTTGGTTAAAAGTTAATAATTGTTATTGAAGTGAAGTTACATTTTGTAAAAGTTGGTTGATGATGGAATCATTAGTTGAAATTGTTTGAGAATGTGGTGAATATGGTGGAATGGTGTATGTTCTATGTGGGCTAATATTTTGAAAATTTATGAGAGGTGATGAAACTTGATGTGTGACATGGGAAGAAGATGAATAAATTATGAATTAATTCATAAACAATACTTTTAATAACCTTGAAAACAATGTGGTCCTTTACCCTTCAATCAAATGTCCTAATCACCCATATGAATAATTAGCATCACCCACCTTACCACCACTTCAAGTGTTCTCCACCTCACATAGGTAAAGTGACTTAAAACCCATACAACCAATGTACATGGAAATACCCATTGGTTACAATCACAAGGAGAACATACCACCCAATCATCCTTCATCATATGAGAACAAAGTCACAAGCACACCTATTAGCCTACACCAATCTATGGCCAAGGCTTTAGGATCTTGAAAAAACAAGGATGTGACATAAAGAATAAAAAATGAAAATCATGCTCTTTTGGAACAAACACCATTCAAAGACACCATAGACATAGGTTAACAAGGTCCTCCACCTTTACATCAAACATTATCTCTTCCATCCAAGCCATATAAGATCCATAGTCCTATTAAGAAAGGTGTATTACCCACTTTACATCCCATTGTTGTGATTGAATGTACCTTGGATACACTCTTAAAATTAGGATTCATTATACTATCATTTGTTCGTGAATAAAGAGTTACAAAATGAAAGACTAAAAACACATCCTACTATGCATATCATAGAACTTTTGGACACACTATTAATGAATTTAATTCTTTGAAAAAGATATTAATCCTAACAATTATGGAATTGACATAATAATAGAATAATATGCATTTTATTTGCTCCTTTCCATGTGGTATTTGTAGCATCACAAAGTGCTCACTACCATACATGGAGGTATAAAATAGGCTTTATGCAATCATATTTCATCTTGTAAGGAGCAGTATGTCATCATTCATTTTTGGGTTCATCCTTGTCTTCACACCTGGGTACAACGGGTTAGGTAGCCTTGTCTTAGGTGCATTCCTTCTTGCAACGGATCCCTTTGTATCTCCTTTAAATTTTAGTTTAGAAAGTACACTAACAATTTAAGGGGGGGAATATAGTCTTTCTCATTGTTTGCATAAGAAGTGGTCCCTTTTTTACTGATTATAGCATACATCCCCTAGAAAGTGAGACCTTTTCAAAGTGAAGTGTGGCCTTCTCAATCTTTTTTAGTTTCTCCTTTGTGGTAATATTGGGCTTGATGTCCCCTAATAGTGTGACTCTTCTTGGCATATCATGTTTTCTTTGGTGGTAATACTATGGCTAATATTCCCTAAAGTGTGATTTTTTTAATTCTATGACTTGTCCTCTCTTGGTGGCGATATCATGCACGATATTCCCTAAGGTTTGACTCTTAATGTATTGAGAAAAGCCCCTTTTTTATTTTATAAATCACCTTTCTTGGTGGTGTTGTGCATAACATCCCTTGAGGTTTTGGTCTTGTCTTTATCATTTATGCACCTTCTTGGGTGAGTTTTTCATTTATGTGCCTTCTTAGGTGAATTTTTGCACCTTATTAGGTGACTTTATGTGCCTTCTTATGTGAGTTTATGTGCCATCTTAGGTGATTTTTTCATTCATATTCCTTCTTAGGTGAGTTTATCTACCTTCTTAGGTGAGTCTTTGGCAAGATATTCTATGGATTCAGCATAATGCAACTTGTTGGTTCATGAACTTGAGCACCCCTTCCAACATGGTCATTTATAATAATGCACCTTTATTGAAAGTAGAGCTATATGTTTCATGTGTCTTAGAATATTGCAGCTTGCTAGCCTTCTGAAACCTTTCATATTGCATGGACACCTAGCATAATGTAGCTTGCTATCTAGTATATCCATGTGGCTCATGAGTGATGTGGCATAATGTAGCTTCCTAGTCCTTATGGGAGAATTCTTTTGACTAACATTTATTCAATGGATGATGTTTGGTATTTGAGACAAATTTAAGACTAAGGTCTCTTTGCCTTATAGACTTGAATCTTTTTCGTAATAACCTTATTTTTTGTGTTTGTGTTTATTTTTTATTATGTTTGTATCATGTTATGTTTGTGTTATATGGTTTTGTATATTATGTAGTATATTGTGTTGTTCTCTTGTCATGTATGTCTGTGTATGTTGTCTTATTTCATTACATACACATGTGTTCCTTTGTACTTATGTTCATTTACCATGGGATCTTGGATCCTAGGGGCTTGTGCACTCCCCCTTGATCCTTTATCAAATCATCTCTTCGAAATTTGGACAATCAAACCCCTATTGGCATATTTTTTGCTTTAGTTTGACTTTAAGCATAAGTTCATACTCTCATTAAAGTGGGGGCTAAATGTAGCATCACAATTTTTCACCCTTGAAAATTTCACACATGTTTTTCACCCCCTAAGTGCATGGACCCAATTGTACACCTAATTTCCTAAATTATGCATTTTGTGGCCCACTTTGTTATTTTTTGATAAATTGCAAGTGGAATACCAAATAATGTATTTCATATTTTATCCCCTACACCCTAAATCTTGAAAAATAGGGTTGGGACACAATTGCCTAGGGTGACTTAGTCCCCATATTTTGGATCCAAAATTAAATATGTTAGTGTCAACATTTTATTATTTGATTTTCAAATGTCCAAAGTTGGTTATCAGGATTTAATTTTTAGGAATTATAATAATTATGTATAAATACGTAATCATTTCACTATTTGAAAACTAACAAGCAATTATTGAGAAATTTATGATCAAGCATTGTCAAGAGGATTATCAAGAAATTCAAGAGCAACCATTAGAAGATTTATCAAAGGAAATAAAGATCCAAGCATCATGTCAAAGTGTATGTGATTTTTTTTTATATTATTTGTGAGATCTTACCCTTGTAGGTCTTCAAGAAAATCAAGCCATCAACAATCAAGCTTTGAACTTCAATCCTTCAAGGAAGCCATTTTTGGGTGGTGAGTTACAATCTATTGTTGATTCATCATTCCATTATTATTTAGATTTATCATCATCATTAATATTGTCATTGTGGAAGTGGAAACACTAACATGTGGTTCGACAATGGAAAGCCCCTAAATGGAAAAACCTATCTGTTGTTGTATAGAAAACAACTCAGACATAATATAGTATCATATCTCTCTTGAAAGGTCAATCTCTATTGAAAAAGAGATAACCCCAAGGTCTCTAATGTCAGGTCTTGACAATGCAACAAAACAACTCAATGATAAATGTGAAAATACTGGTAATCACAAAGGAACCTTACAAAACAAGTACTCGAAACTCTAAACCTATCAAATTCTGCAATATAATCATACTCAAATTCCTATTTTAACCAAAGTTCAAAGAAATAGCAAAAGATAAGGGTTTCAGAAATCCTAAGATTAAGATTACTCCTAAGATCAAAAATACTAATGATGAAATACTTCGAACAGACCAATCCCTCAAAACTAATTTCTGCTTAACCCAGGCTATACCTGCAATCTCACAGAAACAGTGCAATCTTCTAAGGAGTTAAAGATTTTTAAATCATGGAAATTCATTCAATTGAACTGGATAAATGCCCGCAATTGAACTAAGCACACAAATATAAAGTATAGGTTGACCTTGCACAACAATCCCAAAATCAAGAAGTTTCCCAAAGTATGAACTAGAGATTGCTACGACACTCTAAGCACTAAATCACAAGCACCATTAAATCATTTAACTCTAAATCTAAAATGCATTCAGATATTTCCAAGCAATTTCAAAGATAGAATAAGAACCATGCAAGAAAAATAAATCCAAAGAAGCCACCAATAATAGCACAATGTCTTCACTTGTATTGAATCACCAATAATAGCAACAATTCTGATATTTTGTATTACAATACTTGCTTGAAAATAAAACTAACTCCTAATTCTAACTTTTTGCTCTAAAAATATAATCCTCTATAGCCTATATAACTCTAGTCTAATTCTCTAACTGACTAGCTCTCTAACTGAATAAATCTCTTCAGAAGAGGTGAAATGCCATACTTATAGAGACTACACCATGTTCCAGCCCAAGCTAGGGTTACAAAGCAAGGTTGACCACCAACCAGGTCAGCCTTGGATAGTTCGCAATAAATCACCACCCTGTACTGAATGCATGAGGTGCCCCCTTTAGATCGGCCTTGGATCTCTTAAAATCCTGGTTCACACTGAATACACCCTATGGGTCACTTCCGCCATTAATGTCTCACCCATACGAAGCAGACGAATTGTAACAAGCACGCAATGTGAGTTTTAATATGGGTTGGTGATCAATAGTTGAGTTGGGCATTTGAATGAACCTGATCGATTCAATTTTGTTTGAATTTTCCACATCATGTCCAGCTTAGATGAATGGACATCGAGCATTCGTTGACTTAACCCTCCCCATGTACGATTGGGTTTCATCTACCCACGGCCACAAAGTGTACTTGGTTGTACCCCACATATCTCACAACATCTAAAGTACGCTCATCCTTCCTTTTGGAGCCTTACTTCTAATACCCATCTTGATTTATGATCATCTTCAACTTTTGCAAGAGGAGGTCTATCACATTTTTATCTTCCCCCAACACATTCCTCCACACTAAGATCCACTTGTTTGTCCCTGGCCTTGCTAGCAACTATCTTGCTCGATCTAGCCTACACTCAAAAGGCCAAAATAAGAATCCATTATAGCATCAAAATCCAAGTAGTCCATCATAAACAACATGCTAATCATCAAAGAAATCCAAATAATTGATCAGAATCCCTTAAAATATCATTAAGGCACCCTTCTTCAAAGTTCAATATTTTCATCCCTTCGCGGAATTCGGTCCAAAAGGGAATTCTGGGGAATTCTGAGCCGGGAGGATTTTAGTGAGGGAAGCCTAACAAGCACACAAAATTACTCAATCATTACCCAAAACTCAAGAAATGCCTGCACATATCATTAAATTAACCAAATAAATCATGTAGATGCAAAAATCACTAGCCATTAACTCATGCATTATTTCATTTCTTCATTCCTAGTAGTTCCTCAGAGAATTTCATCAGGGATGGAAATCCATGAGACTCAACACATCCTGGCACATTTCGGTAAAATGAAGGGAAAACAGAAATTCAGGGAAATCCTAGGACGACAGATTTTCGCGAAGTTGACCAGATTTTCAATATTTTACACATACTTTGGGGAAATTATGGAGTAGCAAAAGTTCAGGGATTCCCCAGAGGAATGGATTTTCGTGAATTTAGCCTGATTCCACACTTTTCAAGAAAATGAGCCAACGATGGAAATCCGAGGAAATCCCAAGGTGAAGGAAATCCCCGAAATCTTGGATTTCATTAGGATTTCACCCAAATTGATCGAATGATCACAAATTTTGGACCTCAAGCACGGATTCAACTCAATTAAGGTTGTTCATCGATAATTTAACTTGCTAACTCATCCAAGGTGATCTAATAGCATTGGTAATCAACTTGAAATCAAACCCTAGGTTTTCATGATGGACACACGATCACAGATTTAGCCACTCACATGCTTCATTAAAACTCAACGAATAGCTCAAAATTTCCAAGGTAAGGAAACTACGCATAAGACCAGGTGGAAGCAGAAACAAAACAAGACAGAGGAAGAAACAAAACCAGACATATTCGGGGCCAAAACCAGACGAAAACCGTTTACAAAGTTTTGAGGTTAGTTTCCACCCTGGTTCTATCTCCAATGAAAGGAAAGGAGATGAAAGAAAAGAGGGAAACCTAAGAAGACCCAAGGGAGGAAACCGACCCAAAGGCCTAACACAAGAAAAATAACAAAGAAAACAAGGAGACAAGAAGTGGAGCCAGAACTAGAAGAGAAACCAAACCAAGAGCTTTGTGAAGGTTTAGAGTTTAGTTTCATCCCATGCCCTACCTCTAGAGATGAAAGAAAAAGGGAAAACCAAAGAAGACCCAAGGGAGGAAACCAATCCAAAGGCTGAACACAAGAAAAACAAAAAAGAAAACAAGGAGACGAGAAGTGGAGCCGGAACCAAAACGAAAACCGAACCAAGAACTTTGTGAAGGTTCAGAGTTTAGTTTCAGCTCATGCCTGAACCTGCAAAGCAAAGGAAACAAGGTTTTAGGAGGAAAAGAACAACTCCTAAGACCCAGAAAAAACACCAAGGACAAACAAAATTAAAAGGGAACCCACTTCTAGAGAGGACATCTGTAAGAATCCTTGACCACTTGGAACTCAAAATAGGGGCACTTTACAAACAAGACAAGCATTTAGGAATAGTGCAAAGTAACCAAATCCCATGACCAAAGGATCAAAGCATCAAAGACCAAAATCTCATGATTTTCAAAGACAAGCTCAAAAGGCATGGCCACATAAAAGAGCCAAAAGACCAAGCAAAAAGGGTCCCTACTTTCAGTGGGGCATGTGTGCAAAAATTTCACAACACTGCCTTCTCTCTTTGAATGTGTAGGTTTCATATCTGAAGAAGATTATGATAAGCTTGAAGTTCAACTGCAATCAAACCCTACACCTTGACAACAAACAAAACTCAATTACAAAAATATCTGACAGTGTGACAAGTGGAAACACAAGGCTTTGATCTAGCATCAAAGGATTGTGAAATCAAATCTAGGATTCCTATACTAGGACATAGACATCCAGGGTGACCTAGTCCCTAGAAATAAACTTTAGATTTATATCACAAGCACATAGTGTCTTTCTCTATCTATTTTTGTAGTTTGAATTTGTTGTATCTGCATTAGAACAATAATTTACATCATTAGCCTAGTCATTATATTGCATGTCATTTCCAATTTCATTACATATTTGGTTAAGGGAAATTTGACTCATCTTTCAAGTTGTAACTTCATCTTATACCTTGTCCAAATCCATAAAAACCATCCACATACTACATGATATAAGGAAAGGTGCCTAAACCCTACAGTCAAAATCCTAGAGTATCCACTTTTCCTCCATTTTAGATATTACCCTACATTACAACTTGGATTAAGTCCTATATGCTATTCTTTGCTATGTTATATATCTTTTTCCAAAAAAAACAAACCTAAATCAATCCTCAAAACAATCAGATAATTTTAAAACCCTATGCAGAGTTTAGGTTCAACTTGTAGAATCTTACCTTTGTGTTATAATGATGTTTTTGCTATCATAGTGATGCATTTGTATTTTTTATTGCTTTTTATTATAATTTGACACTTTTTCCAAAGCATATCGATGATTTTGAATTGCATGTCAACAATTTGGAATAATCTAACACTTTTGACCAAAAACTTGCTCTATGTCATTCCTCAAACCTTAATTTTCGCATAGTGATGCTTTTGCTACAAATTAACACTTTCTGACTTACATAGTGAAGCTTTTGAAAAATTCCATTTCTTTTTCCATAACTATTCATGTTTGATAGGGACAGTGCCATACTTTTGACTAGTTAACATGATGCTTTTGACTATCAAATTATTTTTTAGAATCGCTAAATTCTAGATTCCAAAATTCAAAATTCAATCATTATAGGACCTAAGACTTGTAATAAATAGACCTGTAATCATCAGCAGTCATCCAAATAGCATACCAAATGTAACTATGGATTTTCCTGCAAGATAAATGTTAGCATATCACATGAAAATACATAAATCCACAATAAACAATGAAATGCAAAGGAATAAATAAAGGAATGAATGAAACAATCTCACCAAGTCCTTCATCCTCCTTGGTTGACTTCCATTGCATCTTCTGGTTTGCTGAAATATAATGTTGCTCTCAAATTTTGATGAGCAATCTACTATTGACTAGTCCTAAGAAATTTTTGAAGGATTTAAAGATTTAAATGTAAGAGAATTCCTACATGTAATATTAAATGACTAGATGACAAGAAAATGCAAAGCTCAAGAAAATGCAAGAGATTTCCTAGATGTCAAGAGATGATAAAACAAAGAAAAAATTGGCATTTATAGAAAATGCAATTTGTGATGGACGGATGAGATCAAAGATTGAGAAGTGCCCTAGAATATGTGTTCAAGATTCAAAATAGAAACCTCTTAATTAGGGTTAGCGAAACTTTAGAGTGAAATTCAAATTGAGTGGATGAGATTAAATTTAAGAAATTAAATCAAGGAAAGAGAATAGTTGTGACAGTGAGATGAAATTTAGTAAGTGGAAAAGGATGAATTAGAAAATCAAGTTATTTTAGAAATAACTTAATTTGTGGAGAGAAATGATATTTTGAAATTAATATTTTAAATTAATTCCCAAATGGTGAACTCATGTGACAATAAACTGTTATTATTTTATTTACCTGAGGAGAGAGAAATTTAAATAAATGATTTTATTTAAATTTAGAAATTAATTGTGAGAGACAATTAAATAATTAATTTAAACTATTTAAATGTGAAAGAAGTGAATTAATAATTAAATAAATTGTGGGGGATTTATTTAATTATGAGAGGACTTTAATGTTAGAGACATATTTAAATAAAATTGATTTATTTAAATAATCAAGGAGGAATAGTGTATTAAATAAATTTAATAATTTATTTAATTCAAAGAGGACTTTAGATAGATTCATCATTGATGCCCGGATGGTTGGTGCGCTCTGCAACCCAAGCTAGGGTGTTTGTGCCATAGCTCTATTTTGTTTCTTTCTTGTGCATACGTGGTGGGGGTCGTTGCTGATTTTTGAGTGGGTTTGGTTTATTTCCTTATTCCCTACGTGTTGTTTTCTTCCTTGGGTGTTGCGTAGGGTGTGTGGGGTGTGGCTACGACTGGAAATTCACCTTCCTCCTACTTGGAGTTTGCTTTCACCATGTGAGCAAGGTAGCTAGGTGGGTTGGGTGTCGTTTGGGTTGTGTGGGTTGTGGCCCTTGGCTTTTTTGTGAACCGTGTGGGGTCCATTGGCCCATGTGGGGTTGGCTCATTGGAGCTCATTTGTTTGGGGTAGCATATGGAGGTGTAATGTCCCCTTCCAATTGACATCTCTCAGTGTTTATGATTAGCCTATTATGCAACCCTCGTAGGCTAATAGGGTGGATAGAGGGTCTGGTCGAGGCTTGGCTTAGCCCAGTTGCAGGATTGTTTAGTTTGGCTTTCGTTCGGGGTCGTTTAGACATCATTTACTTGACTTGCTATTTTTAGTAAGTTAGGTCTTTCAGCGGAGCACGCTTGCTATTTTTAGCAGTATGGTTTGGTCATGTGCAAAATCAATCACTTCTCCTCCAGCTTCCGACGATTCGTTAATCGGACGTATTTTGAGAGAGATATTAATATTTTAACAGTCAAATTAAATATTAATTTATTTGAAGCTTATATTATAAAGTTATAATATAATTTAATATTATAACTTAAGTGATTTCTTGAAGGGGTCGACCAACATGGAAGAGAGACCACTTTTCAATTATAAATTATAATTAAAGTGTGTTCGAAACTATTGAAAAATTAAAAGAAAAGTTCAAACTTTATTTAAATGATGCCTTTGTGAGAAAAGTCGACTTTCTTGAGGATATAAGGGTTTCATTGGGAAAAGAGCTCATTATGTTATTGAAATAGAATTTTGCTAAGTCTTTCTTCTAAAAACAGAGCCAAGGGTTCCAGTTTTCAACCTGCATTGGAGAACGTACCATCTTCAGTGTGTGCAGTTCAGAGGCTGTGAAATATCAGCTGATTTATTGCCAGTCAGAGAGATAGCCTCATTCAGAGGTTGTCACAGAGATTCACAGTTGTTGCATCATTCATGGTTTTGATCCAAAGTTCATTTGGGAAGAGTTCTTTATGCTAGGCTCCACTTTGCAAGCTAGAGACACATCTTCCAAGGGCCATACTTTTATTCATTGTTGTTGTCATAGCCGTACCATCATAAAAAGGCCGTACTTCTTCTTCAAGGAAAAATGCCTCTTCTTTTGGCAGCCTATCTTCACCAATAGGGGCACATATTTCTCTGGCTTCATTTGCTAACATCTGGCGGAGGGAGAAGTGGAAATCAATGATGGCCATACCATTTCATTAGCTTCACAGGCGGCTGCAATAATTAGGTTTTATTCACACAAATGTTGTTCCTTTTTAATTTACATGTTATCCGATCTCAGATGTAATAAGCCTAGAAGATCAATAAACAATCTGGCAATAAAATATCAAGTGATTTCTACCAGTTCTAGCTTCATAATATTTTATTTAATTTTTACAAGCATTTTCTTTCAAAATCACAATTCTTTTGTTATTTCCAAAAACACCAAAAAAATCAAAACACTCAAAAACAAGCAAAAATAAGTAATTTTCAGAAACAGTGAGAATAGGGGTTTCTACAGTGGTATCAGAGCGATTTCCTGCCATCCTTGTTGGGTTTGAAAACCATTTTGTTCATGCACTAGAGTGATAGAGAGAAGAGATATTATCAGAGGGAAAACAGAAAAACTTGGCAGCCACCACTTATTCTGGTAGGTGAGATGGCTACACGTTTGATAGGTGTTCAGCTTGGTTCCTCGTCTAGAGCGTCTGTATAGGATACAGGCATGTGACAGAACAGAGATTCCTCGAGATCCTCAGGAGGAAGATGTAGAGGTTAGACAGACTCTTAGAGATTTGTGGACAGGTCAACAATAGGTAACTGATGTATTACAGTAGTTGACCATGGCTATACAGAGGATAGGTATGCCTAGGAGACCATCACCACATCATGATGAGGATAGGAGTGATGTAGGTTCATAGAGGGTACCTAGGACTATTTCACAAATAGAAAATAGACCTACTAGACCCAATTTCCTAAGAGGAGAATAGGTTGAGGAGAATGTTGAAGAGGTTGGGAACATATTATATGCTGATGGAGTTATGGCAGCCAGCGAGGAGTGGGATATATTGACACCACAAGTTAGCGAGCGCATGCATTTTGATCGATTTGTGAATTCGAGAGTTGAATATTATAGGTCTCGACAGGGGAATAGTCCTCGAAACCAAAATAGAGACTTGAAGCATACCTCCAGCAAGATCAACCTACCCTATTTTGATGGCAGTGGCAAGGTAACAACACAGTCTTGGATTCACAGGCTAGACACTTTCTTGACACTTCGACCTATGTCTGAGGAAGAGGCAATCAAGTTTGCCACATTACATTCAGAAGGAGCAGCCCATGATTGGTGGTATTAGGGAATGGTGACACTGCAGTACGATCGCATTACCACTTATCAGGAGTTCATGGACAGATTGGTGGATAACTTTGATAAAAAGGACCCAAAAGTTTACTTCAGAGATTTGGCCCAACTTAGGCAGATTGGCAGCCTAGAGAGTTATATTAGTGAATTTCAAAAATTGTCTGTGATGGTTCCTGACATATCAGAGAGGCGTATAGTTGTGCTCTTCATTGAAGGATTGTTGGAACCCTTGAGAGGTTGGATCAAGGTATTTGATCCACGTTCGCTATAGGAAGCTATGAGGAAGGCACGCAGTATGGAACTTGCAGCACCATCCAACAAATTCAACTCCAGAAATAATTCTTCATTCAGGGACAATAAGGGTTTCAACAAAAATAGAGAGAAATCAGATTTTAACAAAGAGAAATCAGATTTTAAGAATGATTCAAAGGGAAAATCAGCAGCACCACCCTTGGATCGCGAGGCTCTTAATGATCTACGTAGGAAGAAGCTTTGCTTCTACTGCAAAGGTCCCTATGATGCCAACCATGATTGTCCTTTGCGGCCTAAGGGCAAGGCAAATCGAGTGATGTGGGCTTATTACGAGGAGTCAGAATCTGAGAGTTTTGAATAGTAGGAGAATTCTGAGGAGTCAAAGTTAGAGGCTTTAGAGCCTAAGGTAGAGGCAGATTCAGAGCTTCAAATTTAGGAGGCAAGACTATCTAGCATTCAGCAGGAAGGTTCATTTAGACTTCATGGAGTTTTGGCAGGACAAAGGGTCATTACCCTTCTTGATACAGGAGCCACCCACAATTTTATCGATGCTAGATTTTTGGAGAAGCGTGGACTCATTACCGAGGAATTCGAAGGCATTAGAGTTAAGGTGGCAGATGGTTACACTCTCAAGTGTGATTGAATGATTAAGGATCTCCCCTTGCGCTTGAACAACTATGAGTTCAAGGCTGATTATTACATGGTGAACATGGGGGATATTGATTTAGTCTTGGGCATGAAGTGGCTTCATTCCCTTGAGGAAGTCACTCTTCGTCTCAAAGACATGGAGATTTGTTTTGATGTCGATGGGAAGACACATATCCTGAAGGCCATTCGGGATAGCAATGTCAAAACTATTTCCTTTTGTCGGATGGAGAGGCTCATGCGACATGACATGGTAGAGTGGGATGCCGAGTGCACATTGGCACCTATACAGGAGGGGCAGCACAAGACTGAGTATCATCCTGACATTTAGCAGTTGAGAGTCAAGCATGAGAAGGTATTCAATGATATTCTGCCAGGGAGACCTCCAGACAGGGGCATTGAGCACATTATAGAGCTTGAGGAGGGTGCCAAGCCCATCATGATTACTACTTACAGGCATCCTAAGAGGTTGAAGGATGAGATAGAGAAGACTATCAAGGAGTTTCTAGCTATGGGTCACATTCGACCTAGTAAATCACCATTCGCTTCTTCAATTGTTCTGGTGAAGAAGAAGGATGGCACCCTTCGCATGTGCATAGATTACAGAGTCATGAATAAGAGGACTATCAAAAAAGGTACCCAATACCTCATATAGATGAGCTTATTGATGAGCTCCATGGTGCATGCTATTTCATGAAGATAGATTTGAGATCAGGATATCACCAGATCAGAGTTCATGAGCAGGATGCTAAGAAGATTGCTTTCCATTGTCATTGTGGACACTTTGAGTTTGTGGTGATGCCATTTGGGCTAACCAATGCACCTATGACATTTCAGTCCACCATGAACAGGGTCTTTCATTCGCAGTTGAGGAGATATGTACTTGTCTTCTTCGATGACATCTTGATATACAGTAGAACATGGCAGGAGCATTTGGGTCACTTAGAGACAATACTTGATATTTTGGAGAGGGAGTCCTTATATGCCAAGGAATCCAAATGTGATTTGGGAATGACCGAAATGTTATACTTAGGTCATATTATCAGTGCAGAGGGAGTATGGATGGATCCTGAGAAGATCCGTGCTATTATAGATTGGCCTACTCTGGCGAACCTTACACAGCTATGAGGATTTCTTGGATTGTGTGGTTTCTACCGCAGATTTGTGAGTGGTTATTCACAACATGCAACACCTATGATGGATCTGTTGAAAAAAGGTGCATTCTGTTGGACTCCTAAGGCATAAGAGTGTTTTGTGAGGTTTAAGGAGCTGATGACTACATGTCCAATGTTGGCACTGCCAGATTTCTCGAAGCCTTTTGAGCTTTAGTGTGATGCTTCTGGTGAGGGCATTGGAGCGGTGCTTATGTAGGACAAGCACCCTATTGTGTATGAGAGTTGTAAACTCAGAGGGCCAGAGAGGCTCTACAGTATTTATGATAAGGAGACGCTAGCTATAATGCACGCCTTGGAAAAATTCAGGCAATATCTCATGGGCAGTAAGTTCTGCATTAAAACTGACCACAACAGTTTGAGGCATTTCCTAGGGCAGCGAGATCTCAATGATCATCAGCAGAAGTGGGTGAGTAAATTATAGGCATATGACTTTGATATCTCTTATATCAAAGGCACCCAAAATGTAGTGGCTGACGCCCTCTCATGCAGGCCTTACCTGAAATCTATGGTTCACATTACTGAGGATTGGAGGCATTTGATTGTGGCAGAGTATGCCAAGGATACTTGGGCATCTAGTATTGTTGAGGGATCGATGGTTGACACCAGATACACGCTTGTGAATGACTTGATCATTTATAAGAACAATATTTATTTGACCCCAGGATCAGAGATGAAGAACATTATCATGCAAGCCTTTCATGATGTACCTACAGCAGGAAACCTCGGGTACTTCAAAACGTACAGACAGATTCAGGAGAGATTCACATGGAAAGGACTTAAGGTAGATGTTCTTCAGTATGTGTGTGAGTGCCCTGTTTTTCAGCAGAACAAGCAAGAGAACATGTATCTAGTAGGATTATTGTAGCCACTTTCGATTCCTGACAGGAAATGGGAATGCTTGTCAATGGACTTCATTACGGGCTTGCCTAAAGCCCAAGGACGGGATTGTATATATGTAGTTGTGGATCGATTGATGAAATATGCCCACTTCTTTCCGATTACCACCACTTACACAGCTACATAGGTAGCAGAGGTCTTCTTCCATAAGGTTTTCAGATTACATGGGTTGCCTCGGAGTATAGTTAGCGACAGGGATATTCGGTTCCTGAGTCACTTCTGGCAGGAGGTGTTCAGACTTTGTGGGACCGAGCTTACACCGAGCACCAGTTACCACCCACAGACTGATGGTCAAATGGAGATAGTAAACAAATGGGTGGAAGGTTACCTCAGGAATTACATTTTAGGGCAGCAAAAGGCATGGGCCAAGTGGATATATTTGTGCGAGTACTGTTACAATACTACTTATCACATGACCATTCAGATGTCTCCCTTCATGGCATCGTACGGTTATGAGGCGCCTAGTTTTCTAGATTTGCTACTAAGTGACAGTAGAGTGCAGAGTGCTAGAGACTTATTACAGGAGATTCAAGACACTATGAGGGCTCTCAAGGAAAATATTGCTAAGGCACAGAATCAGCAGAAGCAGTACGCAGATCAGAAGAGGACAGAGAGGTCTTTTAAGGTGGGAGACATGGTATATCTTATTCTGCAGCCTTACCATCAGTCTACTCTCAGGAAGAGTGGTTCAGAGAAGCTTAAGCCGCAGTATTATGGTCCTTTCAAGTTTCTGAGGCATGTTGGAGAGGTGGCTTATAAGCTAGAGCTTCCAGCGAATAGTAAGGTCCACAACGTTTTTCATGTGTCACGTCTCAAGAAGGCATTAGGACATCGTGTGGTACCTTCAGTAGTATTACCTCCCTTAGATGATGAGGGAAAGTTGATCTTAGTACCTGAGTCGATCCTGGAGCACAGAAAGAGACAGTTGCACAGGAGGACTATCAGGGAATATTTGGTGAAATGGAGAGATTTACTAGTCAAGGATGCTACGTGGGAGAGTGAGGATATTTTGCAGCATCCGAAGTTGAGATTGCTTGAGGACAAGCAATTTTGAGAGGGGAAAAATGTAATGTCCCCTTCCAATTGACATCTCTCAGTGTTTATGATTAGCCTATTATGTGACCCTCATAGGCTGATAGGGTGGATAGAGGGTCTGGTCGAGGCTTGGCTTAGCCCAGTTGCAGGATTGTTTAGTTTGGCTTTCGTTCGGGGTCATTTAGACATCATTTACTTGACTTGCTATTTTTAGTAAGTTAGGTCTTTTAGCGGAGCACCCTTGCTATTTTTAGCAGTATGGTTTGGTCATGTGAAAAATCAATCACTTATCCTCCAGCTTCAGACGGTTCGTTAATCGGACGTATTTTGAGAGAGATATTAATATTTTAACAATCAAATTAAATATTAATTTATTTGAAGCTTATATTATAAAGTTATAATATAATTTAATATTATAACTTAAGTGATTTCTTGAAGGGGTCGACCAACATGGAAGAGAGGCCACTTTTCAATTATAAATTATAATTAAAGTGTGTTCGAAACTATTGAAAAATTAAAAGAAAAGTTCAAACTTTATTTAAATGATGCCTTTGTGAGAAAAGTCGACTTTCTTGAGGATATAAGGGTTTCATTGGGAAAAGAGCTCATTATGTTATTGAAATAGAATTTTGCTAAGTCTTTCTTCTAAAAACAGAGCCAAGGGTTCCAGTTTTCAACCTGCATTGGAGAACGTACCATCTTTAATGTGTGCAGTTCAGAGGCTATGAAATATCAGCTGATTTATTGCCAGTCAGAGAGATAGCCTCATTCAGAGGTTGTCACAAAGATTCACAGTTGTTGCATCATTCAGGGTTTTGATCCAAAGTTCATTTGGGAAGAGTTCTTTATGCTAGGCGTCCACTTTGCAAGCTAGAGACACATCTTCCAAGGGCCGTACTTTTATTCATTGCTGTTGTCATAGCCGTACCATCATAAAAAGGCCATACTTCTTCTTCAAGGAAAAATGCCTCTTCTTTTCGCAGCCTGTCTTCACCAATAGGGGCGCATATTTCTCTGGCTTCATTTGCTAACATCTGGCGGAGGGAGAAGTGGAAATCAATGATGGCCATACCATTTCATTAGCTTCACAGGCGGCTACAATAATTAGGTTTTATTCACACAAATATTGTTCCTTTTTAATTTACATGTTATCCGATCTCAGATGTAATAAGCCTAGAAGATCAATAAACAATCTGGCAATAAAATATCAAGTGATTTCTACCAATTCTAGCTTCATAATATTTTATTTAATTTTTACAAGCATTTTCTTTCAAAATCGCAATTCTTCTGTTATTGCCAAAAACACCAAAAAAATCAAAACACTCAAAAATAAGCAAAAATAAGCAGTTTTCAGAAACAGTGAGAATAGGGGTTTCTACAGGAGGTCTTGGGCCTAGGGGTGTCACGGCCTTATAAGGTTGTGCTTCTGTCATTTGTGAATCAGTGTGGGGTGTGTGTGGGTAACAGGTTCCCTTAGTGTTGAGTTCTTTCTTTTTTGTTTATGTTTTGAGGCTTGCATGCCCGCCTTGGAATAGTTTTTACCTCAATATCTTGTGGGGTATCATCTGGGGCTAGTCCCAAGATGGAATTCCGCTCCATGTTTGGTTCAAAGCCTCTGGCACAGGATGTGAAGATAATTGATAATAATTTATTTTCTTCAGAGCAGGATATGTTTGGTTTGGGTTCGGCTGGGGGATCTCAGATTACGAAGATTAATGGGTGTTTGGAGAGGTGCAAGGAGAGGCCGAAATTGGTTATTCTGATAGAGATTCTTGTTGATGATATTGAAAACTATTCAAAGCATTCCTTTTATTTCAAGTTTATGGGTTTGAGAGTCTCGCTGCAATTTCTCGAATCCTGGGCTCAGAGGACATGGTTTCTAGAAGGAGAGATGGAGATTAGGCTCTTGGTGAACAACTACTTTATGGTGTCCTTTGATTGCATGGCTAATCAGAATAGGATTTTTGAAGGTGGTCCCTATTTTTATAACTAGGTGGGTCTATTTATAAATCCATGGCATGCGGGTTTCAACCTGACTGAGGAACTCCTGAATCAATTTCCAGTGTGGGTTCGGCTACCATGGTTTCCAGTTGAATAATGGTGGGAGGATGTACTATAGTTGGTGGCTTCAATGCTTAGTATGCCTATTGGTTCATCGCAACAAACATAGTTCAAAAAGGTAATGGATTTTTCCTATATATGTGTGGAAATTGATTTAAGCAAGCCATTGCTAGATTCTGTGGAAGTTTGTGTAGGTTCCTATACTTGGATTCAACAACTGGACTATGAGACCCTTCCCTTTTGTTTCTGATTTTGTCATGAATATGGGAACTTTTAGCATAGGTTCCCTAGGGCTAAGTATGCGGTGCAACAGCCCTCTATGCCTTAGTACAACCCACCTAGGTTTGATAAGGGGAAGGAGACTATTTCAAGTGATGAAGATGGTGAGGATGGATTTTCCCCTATCAAGGCCCGAAATAGGAACGAGGGGCAAAAGAGGAATTTCAAGGAAAGGCAAGATGATGATACTTATAATAGGTTTGAGGTGTTGGATGATCTCAGTCAGCAAGAAGTGAACCTAGGTTTGATTAATTTGGATCAGGGGACTTTGGGTGATGGATAGGAAGGACCTCCTCTTGAGGCTATGTAGGTTCTGCAAGATGTGGGGGCTGGGCAGATGGATATTGATCAACCTTTGCTAGCTCAGATAGGATCAGATGATATTTTTAGGGTAACAAATTCTAGAAGCAAGGGATCCCCGAGGTCACTGAAGGAAGGTTTGGATGTGGGGAAGATCTCTCTCTCCTCTCTCATTTGGGTATTCAGCAAAAGGATCCAAAGAAAGGTGCGAGTGAAAAGTCCTCAAAGTTGGGTCAAAAGAAGGACTTGGAAAAGTTAAATATTTTTGGTGAGACTTTGGTAGAATCCGGGGTAGTCAAGACCCTCAATTCTCATTTCTCTTACCCTTTGAAATGATTGTTCTCTCATGGAATGTTAGGGTCTTGCATAGTGGCCCTCAACAAAAATTTGATCAGGATTTGATCAAAAGTAAATCTCCTGATATCCTCTTTTTACAGGAGACTAAATTATCGATCGAGAGTATGTTGGGTATATTACCTAAGTTGTGGAGAAATGGTGAATGTCAGTGTATCAGGGCTTTTGTCTCCTTTGGGGGTTTTCTTGTTTATGGAACCCTTAGAAGATTAGCCCCACATGGTGGATGTCCTCTAAATCATCTATCTCTTTTGTGGCCTCTAGATTTGAGACGGGAAAAAAGGTCTTGTTCTCAAATGTTTATGCTCCTATTGAGCTTCAGGATAAGCAACTTCTTTGGGCCCATCTTTGATTTTTTCGCAGCTTGGTTCCTTATCACCCATGGATTATGGTTGGAGACTTCAATGCCATTGTTGAGTTATTTTAAAAATGGGGTGGAACAATAAGGGTGGAGTCTTCTGCTATGTTGCTTCAGGATAGTATCTCATCCTTAAATATTTTTGATGTGAAACCTAGTAATGGGTGTTTCACATGGAATAATGGAAGGATTGGAGAGAACTGTGTTGCTGAGAGGCTGGACCGGTTCTTAGTTTCTTGTTACTGGGTTGGTGGTGTGTGGTCTTCTTGTTCTGAGATTCTGGACTAGAGGGGTTCTAATCATTGGCCCATTATGCTTAGTATTGTTTTAGCTGGTATGCCTAGGAATCCTTCTTTTAAGTTCCAGTTGATGTGGTTAAGGGATGCTACTCTCTTTGGTTGCTGATTGGTGGAGGACCGGACGACTTGCTTTTGGTACGACTCTATACACCTTTGCTAAGCTTCTTCATTTTGTTAAGTATCAGCTTAAGAGGTGGAATTGCCACTCTTTTGGTAACATCTTTCAGGATAAGGATGTGGCTCAAACTAAGGTACATAAATTATGAGGATGATTCAGGAGAAGGGGGTTACAAAGGAGTTTTGAGAGAGGAGCCTAGGGCTTTAAAAGTGGTTGAGGAATTTGAATTGCGAAAAGAGATCTATTGGAAGAAAAAGGCCATAGTGGAATGGCTACAAGATGGAGATCAAAACAGTGCCTTTTTCTTTAATTCTATGAAGGACAAGAGGCATGGTAATTCCATTTCTATTATTGTGAATGATAGGGGGGATCGTCTTGCCTCTTTTTGGGAAATCTCTGCTGAGGCATCACGATATTTTTCTTGTTTATTCAAGGAGGAGATTCCTGGTGGCTCTGTGGAGGAAGCTCAGGTTCTCTCACACATTCCTCAGTTAGTTTCATGGGAGATGAATGAGCAGTTGATGGGAGAGATCTCTCTTGAGGAGTTGGAAGGGATTGTGTTCCAGATGAAGAAAGGAAAAGCTCCTAGACTCGATGGTTTCCTGATAGAATTTTTTCAAGAATTATGGGATATCATAAAGTTGGACCTTCTTGTAGTTGTTCATGAATCCCAGAGGAATAAGAAAATTTTGTGTGCTATGAATTCCACCTTCCTCTCCCTTATCCCCAAATGTGAGGGGGCAGATAGGTTAACTCAGTTTCATCCTATTTCTCTATGCAATGTGGTATATAAAATTATCTCAAAATTGATGGCTAAAAGGTTGAAGAAGTGGCTTAAAATGTTGAATTCAGAGGAGTGGAGAGGTTTTGTGGAGGGGTGCCAAATCCTTGATGGGGTTGTTATAGCTACGAAGACCATCCATTCAATGGCTAAATCCCATGAGAAGGCTATGTTTATTAAGTTGGATATGGCTAAGGCTTATGACAGGGTTAGATGGTCTTTTATGAGGAAGGTTCTGGTGGCTTTTGGATTTTGTGAGGAGTGGATTCAATGGGTCATGAGTTATGTCA
This sequence comes from Sequoiadendron giganteum, assembly GCA_007115665.2. Lineage (NCBI taxonomy): Eukaryota > Viridiplantae > Streptophyta > Pinopsida > Cupressales > Cupressaceae > Sequoiadendron > Sequoiadendron giganteum. The sequence goes on from CM021104.1 coordinate 28,929,798, forward strand.
CTTCTGTCTCTTTTTAGGTGATAATAAATGGTAGCCACTCTGAGCTCTTTGATGCTTCTAGGCGTTTGCATCAAGGGGATCCTCTTTCCCCATACTTATTTTTGCTTCTTGTTGAAGGGCTTGGCCACTTGATCAGAAGAAGGGTCGAGATGGGCATCATTCAGGGTTGGAAGTGGGGGGAGGTTTGCCCCTGCAGTCTCACCTACAATTTGTTGATGATACTGCTTTGATGGGGATTGCTTCTATTAGGGAATCTACTAGTTTGAGGTAGGTGTTGGATGTTTATCTTACAACTTCGGGATGGTTGATTAACGAAGATAAATCCTCCATCTTTTTTTTCAATACTTTGGTTCCCATTCAAAGAAGGATTGCGAATATTTTGAGGTTTCAGATAGGAGCTCTCCCTTTGACTTATCTAGGCAGTCCTATATCTATTGGTAGACTTCCCAAAGGTTCTTGGCAGAGTATTATTGTTAAATTTTGGGTGAAAGTTAACCATTGGACCCATAGATGGTTATCTTTTGTTGGAAGGGTTAAAATTCTCAAGTCAGTGGTGCAAACCCTCCCAACTTACAGATGCATGCTTTAGGTGGCTCCGATGGGTTTTATTAAGGAGATGGAAGCTCTTGAAAGATAATTTTATGGGCTGGAAGTTTGAATTCCTCCAAGTGGATCCTCGTCAGATGGGATGTTGTGTGTAACCCCAAATAGTATGGTGGTCTTGGTCTTCGACAATCAACTCTGATGGGGATGGTTGTGGCTGCTAAGTTGTTTTGGAGATGGTGCATGGAGTAGGACCAAATTTTGGCCAGGATCTTATCCCATAATTATTTCCCAGGAATCCCTCGACAGGATCTACCTAGGTACCCTTTAGAGGGGAAGGGCTCGGTGATTTGGTCTACTCTGTAGAAGGGTGCCATGCTTATCAAGGATGGTTTATTTTGGATTTGCAAAGGAGGCTCGGATGCTCTTTTTTGGTCAGACTCTTGGGATGGCCAACCTCCCCTTATCTCTCAGTTCCCCGACTTGGTTCCTTTGCGTCAGAGATTTCTTGTGGCTGGATGGGCTAGGGTTAGTGACTTCAAATCTCTCTCTTTTAGGGGTCAGCTGGGGGTGGTTCATTGGAAGGATCCCTCGGAATGGCCAGATTTTGGGTTGGTTGAAAGGAGCACTGAGCTTCATAACATCCTTTGTAGAAGGTGTTGTGGTTCTCTCCCGGGAGAGGATATCCTCACGTGGAACCACAATCTAAAGGGGGTTCTTTTTGTTTCCTCTGGCTATCAAGTTATTTTGGCTCATAGGTTGGATGGTAGGGAGGTTCACTGGTGGAAAAGAGTGTGGAACAAGCTCTCCTAGCCAAAATGCAACTACTTTTTGTGGACTTTGGCTTGGAAGAGATGCTTAACCTGAGATAACATCCATAAGCGTGGATTTTTGGGGCCTTCTATGTGTGTTTTATACAGAAATGAGGAGGATGATTCTTCACACCTATTTTCCGGTGGGGAGTCTAGAAGAGGCCCTATGTTCATTCTTCTTCTTTGATTGAGTTTTGGGATAGTATGGGTAGACCTCCCTTGATGGCTTCATTTTTGGAGGATGTCTGGTATGTTGGTCCTACCTTTCTTCTTTGGAAAATTTGGCTGAAGCAGAATCGTAGGATCTTCCAAGGGGAGAAGTTGATGGTTTAGCAAGTGTGGTGGCATCTATTAGGAATGATTTAGGAATTGGGGTTGGCTAAAAGTGAGATGGTCTTCCCTTTGGATAAAGGCAATGTTGAGGTGGTGGAAAAACTGGGTCTACAAGAAATTCCCTCTTCTTCTATTGGTAGCAGATTCCGTAGGCACAAAAAGCAAAGAATCTAGCGGAAGGGTAGGTGGTTACCGCCTCTGAATGGAGTTCTGAAGATCAATACTAATGGCTCTTCTAGGGGTAATCATGGGCTTGCTAAGATTGGAGAAATTGGAAGAGATTCTTTGGGGTTGGTTATCTTCTTTTTTTTAGTGCATGAAGGGTCTCAAACTATTAATTATATGGAAGGTCTAGCAATTCTTTATGCAATTGAGAGGGCTCTTTCTCTGGGATGGAGGAAGGTTATTTGTGAAGTGAACTCTCATATTTTAATTAATTTGTTGAATGACCGAAAGGTAACTGATATTAACTGGAAGCTAGTGGGGGTGGTTAAGCGGATTCTTTAGGTTAGTTCTATGTTGGAGGTTGTGTCCTTTGTTCATATTCCACAGAAGTGGAATCGTGTTGTTGACTGCTTGGCCAAGTGGGCTTCTGAGCATGATCATGGCTGGAAGGTTGAGGATTGGAGATAGGTTTCTCTTGAGTTACGACAGGATTTGGATCAGTTACTGGAGGAAGACAGGAGTTTGTAGTTGGTTGGTTCCTTTTATTTTATTTTTTTGTGGGTTGTCTCTGGATGGTTTATGGGGCTATGGCTCTTGATCTTGGTTGTAATGTTGTGTTCTGAATTTCAATAAAGTTTTTACCCCTCTTTTATTTAATAAAAAAAAGGACTTTAGACATTAGTGACATATTTAAATAGAATTAATTTATTTAAATAATCAAGAGGAATAAGAGAGATGAATTAATTAAATAATTAGTCATTATTTAATTAATAGTTGAATAAATTAGAGTGACATAATTAATTATGTATAGAAGAATTGATGATAAAATTGAGTTCGCAGACCCAAGTCATTTTTAAGCGTCTACATTTTTCCCCTCTTTGTCAAAATGTAGTTTATCATGTTATGGCAAAGAAAATCAGTTAAAGTCATGCCCCAGCGAAGGTACGGAGTGCCTATGCCCCCTCAAGAGATTTTTTGAATTTTGGCCCGGGGTCAGAAAAATTTGGAAAGTGTCCCGATAAGTCAATTTGATGACCAGAAAAATAATGGCGCGATCAGTTTTGAAAATGGAAGATGTTAATGTAGCTAAAATTCCAATCAAAGGTGGTCAAATGAGCCTCTAGTACAAACCCATTAGGTTAAACCCTAATTTTCAACCTATAAATAAGTTGAAAAAGCCAAACCAAGTGTCATTTTCATATTCGCTATTCAAAAATTTGGAGATCAAAGCGCGAGAAGAAGATGGTGATTCCCATGACAAACCACTATGGCTACTACGTGAGGACATTTTGATGACCTTAGGGCACAAAGGTACTGATAAGTACCCCATCCAGGTTTTAATTTTCTCAAATTTTCATGCATTTATTAGGGTTTAGGGTTCAAAAAAAATTGCATTGCGACTCAAATGCCATTGTGTAAACCAAAAATTCCTTCGTGTTCAATGCATTTGATTGTGTTATGACACAAGAGAAATGGGTGGGAAAGTTAGGTTTAAAAGCATGTAAATGATAGGGGAAACTATGCAAGTTCCAAAGTGCAACACAAGTATGGTTTGGCACGATGCAAGTGTCATATTGTGATGCAACCGCCATGTCAAATGACACAAAGGTTATAAAATGATGCAATTTCCACACACAGAGACGCAATTGTTGCAAAGGTTCACAATTTTTGTCTGAAATGACGCAATTGCCATAGTGTGACACAACTCAAAAATTCAAAGCCACATGTGACTTAGTGCAACACAATCATGGTCAACACAACGCAATTGCAGTTGACCAAGGTTGACTAGAGTTGACTTAGTGTAGACTCTTTTTTTAGATGCATTTTTTTGACTTCTTAGGTAGTAATACTATATTGAACTGCTAATCCATGTGTGTTAACCTTTGTTTCTGCATGTGCAGAAATGATTAGTGCCTATCTATATGAGAGAGTTCAAATCGATGACCTATGCCTTGAGGGATCAACTAAGCAATCAGGAGAGATAGCGGTTGATGAGACTAGGTTTATATTATGTTGCCTACATGCCCATTATTCAGGAAAACAGGGGATTACTGACAACACTCTACAAGAAATTTCATTCTAAGACCTATTCCTTTCACCTACCCATAGGAGAGGCCACTATTACCCTAGAGGATGTGTACTGTATTTTGCGCATCCTGATCGATGGGGAGAGAGTAGTATATGATCCACATAGAGGGTGATAGGCTTTGGGAGAGATGTCTAAGGATGTAGATGGTACGGTCTAGGCATACACATATATGAGATCGAGTGGGAGTTTGTGGCTGACCACAATCCATGATGGGATGCCATGCTTATGACTTTGATTTTCAGGGTGTTGATTCCAGATCATCGCAGACATGGGTTTCCCATATGATGCGGGGATGTACTAGTCTGTATGTGTGCTCAGAGGATAGTGTTTTCTTGGGGGCCCTGCTTGTTGGCCATGTTGTACCATTAGTTACATGAGGTTGTGTATCAACAAGGATAGATAATCAGCTGTGGCACCACATTATTGATGATCTAGGCATGGGATTACATTCCTGTTTTCTGACCACCAGTATAGATTTAGTAGTTGGGTGATGGTATGCCTTATGTTTATTTGTACGCTGGTTCAGTTAGCCAAACCCATGTAGGAGATATCAGGTACCAATGGCATTGGATTGACACATTCGTTAGCTTTGTCTAGAGGCCATATAGAGATTGTGCCCAGTGGCCAGATGAGGATGGCCATTTTTCCTTATGCAGATAGTTTAGATACCTGATTGGCCGCACAGTGCAGAGTCAGCATATCATTGAGATGCACCTGCCCCAATGGGTACTACAACAATTTGTTGAGCAACAAGTTGTGCTAGTGGGGATAGCAGAGTATGCACGGTCGTCTAGAGAGACCGTATGGGGGCCACTAATAGCAGTGGCAGTGGTCGAGTAGAATATTGATAGCTTGGTTGCACAACAATGGGGTTGGACGGGAGTTCTAGTAGATGCAGGGATATCTATTGAGTATGACACCTGGTGGTAGGTTCATAGGCCTATTCCTTTGATAGACCCAGATGTTCTGGCTCTTATCGATCACCAATTAGTCATTTAACGGGCATGAATGGGAGGTCGAGGTGGCAGAGATGGAGGGAGAGATGGTGGCTAGGGAGATGGAGGGAGAGGTGGTGGCCAGGGAGATGGAGGAAGATGTGGTGGAAATGATGGAGATGGGGGTGGTGATGGTGGTGGTGACGGCAGGGGTGGGAGGAGGAGGAGGGGTGATGAAGGGTGAAGGTAGCCCAGGAGATTCAAACATTAGGTGGGTGGTGCACCACTGTCACCCATCCAAGAGGAGGGTGAGGAGAGAGGGCATCTAGAGAGGTAGGAGGTGGAGGTTAGAGGAGAGGAGGAGGCTAGAGGAGAGGGAGAGCAGCCAAGAGAGGAGGATATTTTTTCCAAACACCATCCTCTTGACATTGATGTGGAGGAGGTCCGAGGAGAGGAGGAGAGGGAGGATGAGTTAGAGGAAGGGGAGGATGAGGCTGAGAGGAGGTTGTGAGAGCAGATGATAGAGGGTGAGGAGGAGGGGGATAGACCACCCAGTTTTTTGGTGGATGCAACCATGGACCATAGGGTTGCAGACCTTCAGAGTAGATTGGATGCATCCTTGTCTCAGAACAAGGCCTTGGTAGCAGAGCTGGAGGTTGTGAGGGTGGAGAGAGATCAAGCTATTGTCAGGTAACAGGAGGCTGAGACTTGGATGTGAGATTTTTCTCAGTTATGTACATGACCATTAGGAGACATGGCTAGAAAGTTGGCTAGGATGAGAGAGAGCAGGGGCCACTATAGATTTTTTTATGAGTAGGTCATACAACTAGAGAGATGGGATCCAGGGCTATCCAGATCATACAGTAGGATAGGTAGTGGTACCTAGACCCATAGCACCAGCAAGTCATATAGCAGTAGTCATACGAGTGTTGGGGGGTCCACCTCATTTGGTCAGTCATCAAGACATTGATCTCATAGCTCACACAGACACTCATCCAATCACAGTCATAGGTCAGGGCATGGTCATAGATCGATGTCATCAAGACAACAGATAGAGTAGAGCCAGCCTCCCACTCTTGACCCTTTATGATTTCACAGCCAAGATCTAGCCACTATGCCCATTCAGGTAACTTTCCATGTGATTGGTCAACAGAAACCGCCTCATGGGTCACCTCCACGAGATGGAGGGGGCACAACATAGGATTTGTATCTTGTTATTTCTCTGAGATATTGTATATTTTGACATTTGAGCCTATGAGCTTCATTTTTGGGATATCCTATGATTTCATCTTGTGACATGATATTCTTTTTGAGGCTATATATATGAGATGATTTTGGATGTGACCTATATGATTTTGTGTGTTATGATATTCTATGCTTTATTTGATGCTATGTGATGTGATGCATTTATGATGTTATGAGATGTATGGATGTGTACTTTATGGTTATGGATATCGTTATGGATATGTTCATGTATGTATGCATTGTGCAATATATAATGATATGATTCCTCTATGTTAATGAAAATGATGTCTATGATGTCTATATGTTAATGCAAATGATGTTTATATGTATGTTAGATGGATACATTTAAATGATAGCATCATGCAATGTGAATTATGGTATTTGATTTATGCAAATGTGAAATGTGAAGATGAAATGCTCGTATGATCATGTATGCATCTATGTTTTTTGTATGTCATAGGATATCATCAGAGGATGGAAGAAGAGAATATGGAGATGGATGTTAGGGCGGAGATGCATATGCATGTTAGTGTGGAGAATATATGCATGTTAGTGCAGAAAAAAAAATCCTTCAACAATTTTCATAGTACTATCCTAGTTATTGCTCTTAATCATCATTGGGCAGAATATCGTAATGGCCAAAAAACACTATGATATGACATAGATCAATAGTGTGCAAGGCTGAACCATCACATAGATCAGCAGTTGCAAACAAACATGATCATGACTCATACGAGGAACGCAATTTCCCCTAGTCATTTTTTCATAACCAACCGCAAATAGACAAGACTAGTCACGGGACATTGTTGTTCTCTAAATCCTGATGTCATGACATCCCTGAGAAACTACCCATATGACAATCAATAAAAGACCTGATGACCATCATGTTACGTCTTTGCTCCTCTAAATCCTGAAACCAAGACATCCTCGAGAAACTAATAACATGATAATCAAAAGGACAAGGATGATCGTCACAATATGTCATTGTTCCTTTGACTTAAGGAACTAATATCATGATAACCATCAAAAATACAGATAGTGTTTTCCAAGTGTTCGTCAAGTGAACATAATGTCAAGTGTTTGAAAATTCTAAGTGTTTTAATGTTGAAATTCCAAGGTTGATAGGGTTTAGGTTTCCAAATGTCGAGTGATACCAAATTTAGGAAGGACACATCCTGAATGACATTGATATCAAGAGGATCGATTCTCGGAGTTAGGAGAATCCATCAAAATTATAGATGATGATGATGATGCTCAGGAAGGACACATCCAAAAGCATAAATAGATGACAAAATTTATTCCTTAGAAGGACACATCTGAAGAAAAACCCAAATTTTGATAGGTTGATTTGCCTTGATAGAATTTGACTAGATGATGGATTTAACCACATGCCATTGTTGACATTTGAAGTGTTGATGAAATAGATTGCTGATAGATTGATTATTTAGGATTGATGAATGATTTGCTTGATTTGAAAATACTTTGACATGTGTGAAAGTGTAGTGCCATGAACCCTAATGGATTGACCTAGTGCAGCCTCAAGGGCTCATCGATTGATGGCCTTGCCTACGTTATGCACTCAAAGACCTCATAGTTTGACATGACCAATGACTTTTTCTGAAGGAAATAATATTGAGCCATGATTTTATTTTGACAAACCTAGAAGGAAAAACCTAATGTCTCGGGGATTCAAAGATGAATCTTTCCTAGATAGCAAATGCACAGAGACAACGTAGTTCAAACTAGGACAAAAACTGACTGACATGATGGAGTTGACAATATACTACTGACTTTGACTCTGTTTTGAGATTTTTGACACTTTTTGAATGTTTTTGTGCTTTCTTCAAGACATTTTCTATTTTTTAGGTCTTTTTTCAGGACTTTTTTTTTTTATGGATTTTTTATTGTTTTGAGAAAATTGCATCAAATGCATGTGAATGATGCCAACGCATATGAATCCAAGGAAAACCATGATTTTTCTAATAGTCAACCTGAATACCGATTGACTGGTGACAATGATAATGACAAATTTGTTTAACATGGGAAGGACACATCCCAAACCAACGTGAAGATGGCAATGATATGACAAGAGGATAAAAGTGTGCAACAGGGCCAGGGACAAATTCAAGGAATTTTTTGGATGATGTGCCAGGTTTTCCATATTGTTGCATTTGGAATTACTTGGTGAGGACTATATGGGATGATGAGGGATCATTAGACCATTGGCAAGGGAGACCAAGATGGGTGATAGGTATAAAAGGACAATGGATGGCTTGGAATAGGAGAACTATTATATGGTCTCCAAGGATGATGTCACATAGTGCAAAGGAGGCTATGAAGGTAATGAAATGATATTCAATGAATAAGGTATGACCAAAAGATAGACATGTCAAGAGTTTTCCCAAAGCATGACTTGTCCTTATCAAGATCAAAGTCGATGGGAAAATGGACAGAAAGTGATAGGGTTTAGATGGATAGATGGAAATTTCATAGGAAATACCATGTGAAGGGCATGGGAGATGAGACGACTTTCCCTCAAGTGTAATGGTCCACATAGATGATTTATTCTACACATGACATTTTTTTTGCTAGGTTTTCATCATGGTACTTATTTAAAGTGCCATAAGAATGGTTTTCACTATTGGACGAAAAATTTCTAATTACTATTTTTGCCATTTTTTTTGTTTTTTTTGGTGTCACCAAGACACCTATTTGTCGGGTTTTCATCAAGGTGAGGATTTTTTCATTTTTCATTTTTTTTGTATTTTTGCATTTTACCAGATAGCCTTGATGCTTTAGATGATCATTGACTATGATGAATCCTTTGACAGTGCCAATGTAGAGACTGGTGCCATGGCATGCCAATAGTGACCTTTTCTTAAGTATTTGCCTTGTCAGGATGATAGCGCTTGCATACAATTGATTGATGTCATTGTGATCCTTTTTGATACTAGAGTTGGCTTTATCAGAATACGCACATCATGATAGAGTGCCATGAGAGTCCTTATGATAGAGATTTGTTGCCAAGATGCAATAGATTTGTGACATGGGATGTTTAGAATTTAAGGAGGATGTAGGATTATGATAGATGATGGTGGATGTATTGGTTTTTATTTTCCAAACTTTGGGTCTCGGATTAGGATAGTGTTTGGAACCAACACTTTTATATGTATTTCTTTATGGCCATTTTGGAGGGGGTGGACATGTATTATATGTGGGAGTCCTCTTGTGTTGTGGCTCCACGTTTTGATTGAATTTTGGATTTGGCATATTTTCTTTGCCTAATTCATTCTTTTCTTGACTTGATCCATTTTATTTTGGGATCCATTTTAGCTTCATTTGTCCACTTGTATTTTTTATTGATTCCTTGGCCTTTGACATTTGATTTTGGATTTTGTATTTGTAAGAATTTTGTTGGTTCCAAATGGAAGGTTTATTCATGATGGAATGATGGTTTTGGGTGTGGAGGGAAGGGGTGTTGGCAAAAATATTATGAAAAGGACTATTCAGGACATCCATTTTGATGCTTGTACCTAATAAATTTTCCCCAATTTCAAGGAGGGACCACTAGCATCGTTAGATTTTCTGACTGATGAATAGCCAAGACCTTGATGTTCATAATCTGTTTGAACTTGTATGAGTTCTATAATTCCTTGCTCATGTAGGCCTAGTCCTTTTCCTTGATAATGCATGTTCTAACAAATTTTCTTTACGATGAGGTACTTATTATTTTGGAAGAAAGATGCTAAGCCATCCTTATTTTGGAAAATAATCCTCAGAATCTTCTCATTTGTAAGAAAGCTTTCTCTCAAAAAGATAGATGATCCTAATTTATAGGATGTTGTAGCTTTATTGACATGCTGGATAGATTTTTGATTGACATCTTTGGTATGATTTTTTGTCATATCGGATTCTGATGATTCTGCTGGTGCTTCCTAGTTGATTTCAAAACCATCTTCATGGACATTGTCATAGATCCCACTGAATTCAACTATAGCTTGATCATTTGCAAATCTATCCATGCTAGAAGACTCTTGTTCTAGTGGTAGATCATCTATGTGTCCCATGGAGGCAAGTGTCTCACTTTTGAAAGTGTCAATATTCAAATTTTGGATAGGGTCATCTTCAAGTGTTTGATCATGACTAGCATAGAGTTCAAGGAGTGGATCATTTTGGACTTCTTGATCAAAGATAGTGTCTTGATAAAAGATGGGTTCATTTTGAATAACATGATCAGAAATAGGATCTTGACCAAGGATAGGTTTGTCTTGAATGACATGGTTGTGGATGGACTCTTGACCAAGGATAGGTTTCTTTGGTATCCATGATTGTCTAGGAGGACTTCTTTAATGGATGTAGATGGGGTCATGGAATGGACTGCTTTGATCTTTACATGACAGTGATGTTATTATTTCATGCTTTGGATTTTCCTTTTGACATGTATCTTCAATTGTATGTAGAGATGGAGTGTCTTGGAAGGTATTGGTATATGATGGAGTAGGATAGGATATGGAGGTTTGGACTTGGTTGAGGGATGAAGGACTAGGATTGGATGTGGATAAAGGACTAGGATATGACATGGATAATGGACTAGGATATGATGTGGATGAAGGACTAGGATATGGTGTGGATGAAGTTCTAGGATATGACATGGACAAAGGACTAGGATATGACATGGATGAGGGACTAGGATATGGCATGGAAGCTTGGAATGGATTGATGGATGGTGGTTTTCCCTTGTCAAGGTTAGGGTGGGCATGACCAATGGTGTTAAGGGACTATTGGTAGCTAGGGTAGATGGGTGGGGGACTAGGACTTATGGATTTTTGGTAGTAAGGGCATGTGGTTGGTTGACTATGGGTTGTGGAAAATTTGCATCTGGATTGGAGGTATAGTTTTATGAAGCCATGACTAGTTTTACTTGACCATTACTAATAAATTGGCATTCAATTTGACTAGAAAGCATGGCATAGTGACATGAAGACATGATGGTGGATGGAATGAGACTAAGACTATGTTTTTGGTATTTTCTAGAATAAGGAGTGCAATTATGCAAAGTGACAATGCAAAGGGGTAATGAGGACTAAAAGGGATGTCAAATGAAAAGTGATAATGAAGACTAAAATAAGAGTCTTGTGTCAAATGATTTTTAGGAAAGGTTTACTAACCATTCAAATTTTGGCCAATGTCTCAATTTGGATTGTCAAAAGAACTTGTTTGAAGGACAAAGTGACAAGATGACAAAATGACAAGGTGAGATTTTCACACTAGACTTATGAGTTGTAAATAGCTCACAAGAGGACAATGACCAAGGATTAATTTGTTTGACTTGGTCCAATGACAACGTATTTTTGAGACAAAGGTTTGACAAAATAAGGAAATTTTTCCTATCCCAAGGTGTACAAAAATGTGGACTTAAGAATTTTCCTATGCTAAAGATGATGGTGGATTGTAAGCTAAATGAAAACTAAAAATGTAAACATGGATGACTTGAACAAGTTTTTTTTTTGTTTTGGACAGAGACTTCTGTAAAAAGATGCCACAAAATCTTCTTGCAAATGTTTGGTCTCAAGTTTCTGACAGTAATAATTTTTTTTGAGTTGATAGGAAAATGTGTCGCTTCAGGTTTCAAATGCATTTCACTTTCAAATGTGTCATTCTAAGAAGCAACTGTGTTGTAGGAAGGAAAATGCATTGTAGAATAGTTAGTTGTGTCTCAAATTCTAGCAAATATGTTGCAATTTGATAGATGTGTTGCAAGATTTTAGCATATGCTATGTAGAATGGAAAATGTGGTGTTTCAGATTGCAAATGTGGTATGACAGAGCAATTGTGGCATTTAATAAAGAAAATGAATTGTTAGATAGGAAAATGTGGAATTTTAGATAGCGTATGCGGTGCGACAGAGCAATCGCGGTTCAAAAAATAGAAAATGTGGTTCAAGATGGAAAATGCATCACAATGTTTGACTTTGTGGAAAAAAATTGGTAAATTACAAAAATTTGTGTCACTTTTGTAGTTTTGTTTCAGATTTTGAGGAGGGTGTTCATTTGTTCATGTTGTCTGAATACACTTGGAAAACACATGGTCTCAAAATAAATTGAAAAAAAAACACATAGAAAACATGTAGAATCCCTATGGCTGAAAAGACTGTATTCTTTTGGATCCCACATGGATTTTACTCCAACCACATATTCTTAGCAGATGAATTCAAATTCTTAGCCCCACGGGATCCCCCTTATAGTGCATTCACTTCTCAAGGCAACAAAGATTCCAACCCCCATGAATCTCCCATGGCAGATTGATCACCTCTACTAAAAACTATGAAGATATTGATGCCTTGGCAATGACCGTTGTTGCACCAAAGAATAGAAAAGGTTTTTGGCCTCTATACAAAGTTTTTAATTTGGGCACCCATTCAAGTGGCCATACATGGGGCACAAGATTAAGCTTCATTTAGGAGGCACTCCATATTGAATAGGTTAAGCTCAATAGGGTTTTGGGGAGTACTAATTGGTCTGTATGACATATCCACACTCGTAATCCTAGGCTTTCCCTTAGGATTCACATTTATATACCAATCAAGAGTAGCTCAGATAAAAAGCTTCATTTCCAGTTTGAGTTGCTTTGGGGTGAGAACTTTTTCCCACAAAAGCAAGCCCAATTTCTAAGGTAAAAACAAGCGAGCAAACATATCCATAGTTCGATCAATCTTTGTTGAAAAACAAAGAGAGAGCACACGCAATATGTTCCACTCATACTCACATGGTTGTTCTTTTTAAACCCAAATTGAAATATGAAAGCGTTATGGAGTAACCAACTCGTTAGTGTTTTTTTTTCTCCAGATCGCACAAGGCACAAGAGAATTTCATACACATTACTCAGGTTGTTACTAAACCACAAGACACATCAAACACATGTTCATTTTAATCATTTGTAGTTTTGTCAAACAAGGTTCATTTTAACCGTTTGTAGTGTTAGATATGAAAATGTTCATTTTAACTCAATGAAGTTGTGTGATTATTCTTTTTAAACCAATGCAAAAGTGTGATTGTTCATTTTACCCATGACTAAAATACAAGATTGTTGGATTAAATTGAATAAAAAAAACAATGAAATTTAGTTAAACTCAATCTTGACACACGCTATCACCCACAGATTAGTAACTCAAAATCCTTAATCTAGAAGTAGAAATACATAAGAATCTGAAAAAGATAAAATAGAAAAATATTTGTACCAATCGGTTGCATTGCAACAAAGTGAATGTGGCACACTACTATGAATGTGTCGTTCTTTCTAGCAGATGCGACACGATATGTCGATTGCACTTTTTTGTCTTTCAAATGCATCTTATGCAGTTGCGTCACTTGAGATGGAATATACAACGCAGTAGAGAGATTGTGTCGCATGAACTGTCGCATGCATTGTTTTGTACACCTGTACCTACAAAACAACAAAAAAACCATACAACAACCTGCAAAAACATGTTTTTAAAAAGTCAGGTTCACCAATGTAACTATGGGTTTTCCTGCAAGATAAATGTTATCATATCACATGAAAATACATAAATCCACAATAAACAATGAAATGCAAAGGAATAAATAAAGGAATGAATGAAATAATCTCACCAAGTCCTTCATCCTCCATGGCTGACTTCCATTGCACCTTCTAGTTTGTTGAAATATAATGTTGCCCTCATATTTTGATGAGCAATCTACTATTGACTAGTCCTAAGAAAGTTTTGAAGGATTTAAAGATTTAAATGTAAGAGAATTCCTACATGCAATATTAAATGACTAGATGACAAGAAAATGCAAAGCTCAAGAAAATGCAAGAGATTTCCTATATGTCAAGAGATGATAAAATGAGGAAAAAATTGGCATTTTATAGAAAATGCAATTTTGGATGGGCAGATGAGATCAAAGATTGAGAAGTGCCCTAGAATCTGTGGTCAAGATTCAAAATAACAACCTCTTAATTAGGGTTAGGGAAACTTTAAAGTGAAATTCAAATTGAGTGGATGAGATTTAATTTAAGAAATTAATTTAAGGAAAGAGAATAGTTGTGATAGTGAGATGAGATTTAGTAAGTGGAAAAGGATGAGTTAGAAAATCAAGTTATTTTAGAAATAACTTAATTTGTGAAGAGAAATACTATTTTAAAATTAATATTTTAAATTAATTCCAAAATGGTGAACTCATGTGATAGTAAATAATTATTATTTTATTTACTTGAGGAGAGAGAAATTTAAATAAATGATTTTTATTTAAATTTAGAAATGAATTGTGAGAGACAATTAAATAATTTATTTAAATTATTTAAATGTGAAAGAAGTGAATTAATAATTAAATAACTTGTGGGGGATTTATTTAATTATGAGAGGACTTTAATGTTAGAGACATATTTAAATAATCAAGGAGGAATAGTGTATTAAATAAATTTAATAATTTATTTAAAGAGGACTTTAGACATTAGTGACATATTTAAATAAAATTAATATATTTAAATAATCAAGAGGAATAAGAAAGATGAATTAATTAAATAATTAGTCATTATTTAATTAATAGTTGAATTAATTAGAGTGACATAATTAAATTGTGTATAGAATAATTGATGATAAAATTGAGTTTGCAGACCCAGGTCAATTTTAAGTGTCTACACCAAACATTCCCACACATCTCATATCATTATCTAACTTTGGACTTCTAGAATCACATCCTTTTAGTTTTGGACCAAACATCAACCTCATCAACAACATCAAACAACTCATCCACCAACAACCAACATTAGACATAGTTTTTGTAGATCTCCTATCATATCTTCTTGTTTAGCTTTTTCTTGAAAAATGGTCATTTTCAAGTGAATTATTGAATTAACATTAATCTTTGTGAGCAAGCTAGCTTAGTAGTATTTGTCTAATCCTAATTTCATAAACTCATTACCATCTTCATTTTCTTGCACTCATTAGTCTAGAACAAGAAAAGATCATCCTTAACACCCACAAAAAAATGAGGTCTAATCAAACTTTGTCTCTTAGAGGTTTCATATCCCCCACTCATCCAAAAAACATCAACATCAAAATTTGGTTGAAATATATTTAGTGTGTCCTTTTCCAAGTTCATCTTGAAATAAAACATCCATCCAAAATACATCATCCAAACTTACATCTTACATTTCACAATCTCA
Source organism: Sequoiadendron giganteum (assembly GCA_007115665.2). Taxonomy (NCBI): domain Eukaryota; kingdom Viridiplantae; phylum Streptophyta; class Pinopsida; order Cupressales; family Cupressaceae; genus Sequoiadendron; species Sequoiadendron giganteum. Next base: position 28,945,106 of record CM021104.1, read on the forward strand.
TCAAAAAATGTATGCTTATAACAAGATCTCAATACAAATGAATCGTGGAATCCAACCCAAGTAGCACAACTGGAACAACACCCATGAGTACTTCTATAAAAAATCTTGGGATGACTAGTGACATATTCAACCCTAGAGGATATCAAACCCCCAACAACAATCATGAGATAAAACTTTCATTATTGAATACATCACACATGAATCTGGGGGATTTAGAGACCTCACTAAAGAATAACTCCTAGAGATACAAAAAGACCCCTATATGGATAGAGCACTCAATGTCTTACTAGATTTAGATCCTAACTTCTATTTACTCAAGCTTGCACAAGATAGTGCCAAATTACCTTCAAATTATGATGTTTATACACTTAGGGAACAAGCCCTTACAAGTTTCATGATATCTACTATCCCTACACATGTGAACGTGCCTATAGTTCATACTATCATTAAAAAAATACCACCACCTCCTATGAAAAGAACACCAAGTCAACCTACTATACCCCCATTTGACACAAATTATTTTCCTTTTTATAAATAATTTTCTAATCCATTATATCAATATTTTAATTTAGATGAGCAAAAAATCTCACAAATTCAAAATTATTCGACCAAAAGCACCCCTCACATGTCATCATTTAAAACAAGTCAAACAAATTCAAATGTACCAAACCTCCCAAATACCAAAATAATGAGCTATACAAACAATCCATTCACAACATCAACTCCTCCACCTCGCATACATCCTAATATTACAAACATCACATAGACATTGAACATACCAAGATTCACTTACAACCCTATTAAATCAAATTACCTTCCAAACTCACATAATTCCTTGCTTAATCTATGACCAAATAAAATAAACTATAAATTACTAAAAGGATTAAAGAAATAATCAAACTAAAACACAGTCAAATGATCACAATAATAGAGTAAATAATATAAATTTAACTATGTTGCACAGGTGGATTCCGTTGCACCAAAAGATTGACCTATTAATGTCTGATACAACCACCATATTTTTAAAAGATCCAAGATCCATGGGAGGAGATTAAGGCATGCCATGAACCCAAGTTTTGCAATGCACAATACAAGGAGACCAAGGGTGAACACCTTCCAACAATCCCCCCAACGCAAGCGAGGGGTTCAAACCAATGATCGAGGCTCTGCTACCAATTGTTGTACAAGTGACTATCATTGCACCAAAATATTGACCTATTAATGTCTGATACAACCACTAGATTTATACAAGATCCAAGATCCATAGGAGGTGATTAATCCATGCCACAAACCCAAGCATGATGCTACACAATACAAGGAGACTAAGGGAACACACCTTGCAACAAAATAAACTTGATACAAACCTTGCAAGAACACACAAAATTCACCTTAGCAAAACTCCATTGCTCTCCTCTATTTTACCTTGAGATAAATGGTATAAGTAATATTTTCTCTCATATTTAAATTAACCACAATAACATAAAATCACCTGCAAAATATGAGTATAGTTTTCCTATTTGATCCAAGATGAAAAATAAAGGAGAGGATGGCTGCATTTATAGATATTTAATGCCACTCATCAATGGTCAAGATCAAAATAAAGACTAAGAAGATCACTAATTGAGAATTGATCAAAGGAATTAAGGGTCTGTTAAGTGGTTGTATGATTTTAGATAATTGATTGCATGATTCTATTAGGAGGATTGACTAGATTCTTAACTCAAACTAATAGTTAGTGGACTTAATTGATTTCTTAGAGAATTCAAAGTGAGTGGGAGTGAAGTGGATTTGATTGATGAGTGGACTCAAAGTAAGTCTCAATCAATGCGTGAGGTGAATTTACATGATTATTTAATAATTATATAAATTTGATTATTATTTACATGTGCAAGGTTGAATTTAGCAAATAAAATAAATAAATGATTTTATTTATTTTAAAAGAGGATAATGTTGAGAGATAAATAAATTAAGTAAAAAAATTATTTTACTTAGGAAGTGTGAAATGGATAATTAGTTAAAAAATAATAAATTATTTAATTAGTTTAGAATAGAAGAATAATTAGTAAATTAGTTAAATAACATTAATTATTTAATTAATGGAGCTCACTTCAGGTGGTGGTGATGGTGATGGAGACTTTTTAAATTTGGAGAAGGTGGTAAACCTTGGAGCTGCAACAAGTGTCAATGGTAGACAGCTTGTTGATGGTAAGGTGATGGCAGGTGGGTCCCTAGCTGATGGTAAGTGGTGTGGGTCCCCTCTTTTGGAATTTGAGTTCTCTAGTGGGAAAGGAGTCCTTAAAATTTCTTGTCCTTTGCATTCTCTAGTGTCCTTGTCTGAATGAGGGAATCTCGGTGCTGAAAGGTCTAGCCTCGGTCAGTCTGCTAATGTTTTGGGTGCATGCTTTATATTGTTTAGCTCAGTTTCTATTACTGATAAGATTGGGAGTGGTCTCTTTTTAGAGTTAGCCCTCAAATGGTCAAACCTTGTTGGAGCAAAGCCCAAAGGTGAAATCTCCTCTTCTCTTATTACCTTCATTTCTAACATGTCGATAGGAGAATTTTCAATCTCTATTCTTGATTTTATTGTTGAGAAAAGTGTCTCAAATATGGAAATGACTCTTCTAAGAAAAGTTGTGGGGATTCATCCTCATATTGAGCTATTTTGTAAGTTCTCTTTTAATTGATGGCATCCCAAGGATTAGGTGGATGTGGTTGAAATGACCAAAGGACTATTTTCCTTCTCATTCAACTATGAAGATGATCTTCTTTGGCCCTAATGGGTAACCCTTGGTTTATTGGTAAGTCCTCTATGATGCTCAAAATATGGGAACCAAGGTTTAATTGTAACTCTTGTTATTTCTCGGTGGCCCCTATTTGGGTGAGACTTCCAGGTCTCCCTCTAGAATTCTAGGGTGAAGAATTCTTTAAAGGGATTTTGAGTACCTTTGGTTACTTGTTATATATTGATCAAATAACTGCTTCTAAAAAGCACCTTGTTTAAGTCCATTTTTGTGTTAATGTTGAATAGTCAATGGATCTCCCTTTAGTAATGAAGATTAATTCTAAGTTCGGGGTCTGGGAGCAAGTGATGGAATTTGAATCTATCCCTTTTGCTTGTTTGCATTGCAAAAAAGTAGGATATTGGGAAAAATGTCCTCCAAAGGTGCAAAACTTGGTGGTCAAGTAGTGGAAAGAAAAAGAAAAGTGTCCTAGGGTTGAGGGTGCCTCTATGGGTCCATTAGAGAAGTTGAGGTTTGATATCTTGAATGGGATGATTTTGGTTACAGACAAGAATAATATGGTCTTTGTGGGCTTAGAAAAAAATGAGAATGGTGTGTCTCCTAAGCTAGTTGGTGATAATGTTGTGATTCCACCTGGTCTTGAGAGGGGTGATTTATGGATTCAATATGTCTTTGGGTCCCTCTCCTACAAAGGAGGTGGAAGCTTTGGAATTTGAGGTTGATGGTTTGGGGTCTTCACCTATGGTGTCTTTGGATATTGGGTTTTTGAATTCACCACATGCTAGTAGCATTCCCTCTTCTAAGCTTGAGGGTTTGGAGGATTGTTCGAGTTGCAAGCCTAGCCAGAAGTAAATTGAATAAATGGTTGATCTATAAAAGGTTTAAACCCCCCTATATTACTATGAAAGGAAGAAATAGAAAGAAACAATCTCCCCATCTAGGATTATTAACCAGAAATACACAAAGGAAAAATTGCAGGTCTGATCTGAGAGGTAAGGGTCACCCTCCTTCATAATTCACTATGGATAAGGAGATTCAAATAGATATTGTTTATGGCACTCCAATTACTTCACTGGAGATGTGCTCTAAGAGCGCCCCCCACAAGTTCTCATGAAGAACATATCCTGGAACATGAGAGGGTTTCAAATCTGGCACGGATCATAAGCCTGATATTATTTTGATTCAAGAAACTAAAATGGGGTTGGAGAAGTTGTCTAGACTTAAAACAATCTCTTCAAAGACTATGGTATGCATTTTTTTGAGGTGGTTGGGGTGTCAAGCGGTATTGTAACTTTTTGGAATTCGAAGATGATTTAGAGTTTGTAAATGTTTGAAGATTGTAATCATGTGGCTACTTCTTTCATCAATGTTTGTGATTAATTCTCTTAGACTCTTTCTAATATTTATGAACCTAATAGTTAGTGTTCTAGGAATAAAATTTGGGAAAATCTTAGTTCCTTTAAATCTCTGCATCCTATTTCTAATTGGTTGGTTATGGGGGATTTTAATACCCTTGCATGATGTTGAAAAAAATGGTTGGATCTCAAATTTTGGATGAGATCATGTTTGATCTCATGAATCTTATTAACAATAATGGTATTCTTGATTTGTATCTCAAAGGGGCCTCCTTCACTTGGTCTAATTGGCATGTGGTTGAAGCTCTGATCTAGGTTAAGCTTGATCAGGCCCTTATCTCTCCTAATTGGATTATTTCTTATTCTTTATCTCTTTTGGCCCTGACTAGGTTGGGGTCTGATCACTTTCCTCTCTCCCTTTTGGTGGACCTGTTGAGGAGGAGGAAATAATTTCCCTTCAGGTTTGAAAAGATGTGGAATTGTCATCCTAACTTGAAATATCCAATTCAAGCCTAGTGGAATATTCCGATTGATGGTTTGGCCATGTACAGGGTTCCTAAGAAATTGGCTAATTTGAAAAATAAGGTTAGGAGATGGAATAGATCATATTTTGGGAAAACATTGTTGAGAAGGAGGTTTTTAATGAGGATCTTTTCAATGTTCAGCAATATATTCAGGCGTCTGGTTATGATCAAGGTCTTATTCAAAAGGAAAATGTTATTTTGTCTAGGTTGCATAACATTGTGGCTAAGGAGGAGGAATGTTGGAAACAAAGGTCTAGAATCATGTGGCTAAAGAGTGGGTACAAGAATATGAGGTTCTTTAACCTTTCTACATTGAAACATCATGCCTCCAACTGTATTAATTCTATAAGGTTCAATAATCAGATGCTAGATAAGGAGGTAGATCTCTAGCAGGTTGCCTCTTCTTTTTTCTCTGATTTGTTATCTATGGATGGTGTGTTGGACTCTGGGTGTCAATATGATCTGCTTCAAGATATCCCTCATATCATTTTTGATCATCTTAATCAGAAGTTGGTTCAAATCCCTTTGGAGGATGAGATTAAAAGTGTGGTCTTCTCTTTTGAAGGTAACAAGGTGCATGGTCCTGATGGTTTCCCAATGTTCTTTTTCCAGTCTTTTTAGAATATTGTTGTGAAGTATGTTGTGGATTCTACTAAGGAATTTTTTGGCAGCTATAATATTTTAAAGGAATTAAATTTCTCCCTTATTGTTCTTTTTTTGAAGAAACTGGGGACTTCCTCTTTTGATGAATTTCACCCTATAATTTTGTGTAATTCCATCTATAATATTTTTTCCAAAGTGTTGGTGATAAGATTGTAGAAGGTTCTTCCTCTAATCATCTCAATCCAACAAAACGGGTTTGTTGCTAGTAGGAAAATTCTTGACTTGATTCTTATTGTTAATGAGAATATCCATTCTTTATCTATCAACAAACAAGTGGGTTTTCTTTTGAAGTTGGATCTACTTAAATCCTATGATAGAGTTGACTGGGGTTTTCTTCTTAAGATTTTACAAGATTTTGGCTTTAGGGATAAATTGGTGTTGTTGGTGTATCAGCTTATCTCCACTCCGAAGTTTTTTGTTCTTGTTAATGGTTCCCCTTCTCCTCTTTTTTTCTACTCGAGGGGTTTGAGACAAAGAGATACCATCTCTATTTTTATCTTTATTATTATGGTTTAATCTTTGGGCCACCTTATTCAAAGGTTTTTCAATATTGTTCAGTTGTTGGGGTTGTCTCCTTCATCTCAAAATCATATTTTCTTCTACCAATAGTTTGTGTATGATACTCTTATGCTTGGGGAATCTTCCATTAAAGAAGCTAAAGCTATTAGACTTATTCTGCAAAAATATGAAGCAACTTTTTGGGAAGAAGATTGGTCTATCAAAGAGTGTTATTTTATTTCTTAATAATCCTAAGCATAGGTATCAGAGAATTGCATGAATTTTGCAATGTCAAATTAGGGATTTGTTGTTGTCTTATCTGGGCCTCCCATTGTGTTCTAATGTTGTTCCTAATTCTTTTTTATATGATTTGGTTGATAAATTTAACTCTAAACTGGCTAGGTAGAAAGGGGTGTTGTTGAGTCAAGCCGAGAAAGTTCAATTGATTAAATCCACATTTCAAAACCTTCTGGTCTATGCTCTTAGTCTTTTTAATATGCCTCAGAAGTTTTTGGATAAGATTGAATATATTCAAAAGAATTTCCTTTGGTCTGGGGTTGAAGAGAAGAATATAATACACCTTGTCTCTTGGGATGATGTTTGTAGGCCAAAAAATGTGGGAGGACTTGGCATTCATAAAGTTAGAGAATTCAACATGGATTTACTTGCTAAGAAACTATGGAACTTATCTCTGGTAATAGTGAATGGTCTCGTATTATTACTAGTAAATATCTCAGGGGAGTGGATTGTATAAGGGACCTTCTTTCTAGTGGCTTCTCCCCCCTTTTTCTCTCTACTCTTTGGAACTTTATGGTTAATGCTAGAAAAATTATGTTTAAAGGATTGTAGTGGCAACTAGGGAATGGTAGAAGAATTTTTTTTTTTGGATTATTGGTTGTTTGGGAATGGGCTGCTCAAAGATGAGTCTTGGGCTCTTCCTTTTATGGATCTTTGTATTTGTAGGTTTGGTAGATTTGTTTATGATTATATGGATGGTGCATCATGGAAAAGGTTGTATGAGGTGGACCTTGGTTTGGAAGTGCTCTACAAAGCCTTGTCTTATGTTCATATACCCTATTTTGCTTTGGTTGACACTATTGTCTAGAAGTTCTCTTCTAATGGAAAATTCTATTTCTTTGGTTTTTTCCCTTCAAGTCTCTTTTATTGGCCATGTCCCCTTTTGGGCCTCTCTTTGGTTTCCCAAGTTGATTCCAAAGGTGATTTTTTTTTGTTACTCTACCAAAACAAGGTCTTGGCCATTGATAATTTTATGAAAAGAGGTTTTATGCTGCCTAATAGATGTTTTCTATGTGAATAAGTTGTAGAGGACTCATATCATCTTTTGATTGGTTGTAGGTATGTGAGGGAGGTTTGGGCTCATGTGCTTTCTCTTTGGAGTCTATGTTGGGATTTTTCTTCCTCAATTGGGGACTTGTGGTCTCAATGGGTGGGCCCTTCAAATCCTACATTGCTCTTTCTTTGGTCCCTCTCTATTTCTCACCTTGCTTAGTGAATTTGGCTGGAATGAAATAGAAGAATATTCAGGACCTCTGCCCTTCCCTCTATCTGATTGGCCTTTAATATTTGTGTGGCTATCAAAGATAATTTTGTATATAAGTTTTCCTTCCATAATGGCCCTTAGTTAGCGGTGATGTCTGGTGATGTTGTTTCTTATAATTGGAATTTACTTTGTGACATCTCTCTTCCTTTGAAAAAAGGTTAAGCTTCACATAATTATGTTGTTTGGAAAGCTCCTCTTTTTGGTTGGGTGAAATCCAATTTTGATGGAGTTGTTAAAGGTAATCTGGGTCCTACTAGTTGTGGGGGAGTGTTGAGAGATTCTAATGGTAGGTTTGTTTTTTTGGTGGTTCTCCCTATGGGAACCTAGACTAACCACTTTTTGGAAGCTTCAAATACCTATCATGGGTTGAAGGTTGCTCGGTCTAAAGGATTTAGTAAGGTATGGATCAAGGGTGACTCTCTAAATGTTATTAACAACCTTAAGAAATCCACACCCCCTTTGTCTATAGTTGAATCTCTCATTTTAGATGTGGTGGAAATATTGAACTCCTTTGGTGAATGCTACATTTCCCATATCTTTAGAGAGGGAAATGGTCTTGCTGATGTTTTTGATAACATTGGAGTTACTAAACATAGGATATGGGAAGGGAATGACCCCCTCCCCATTGAAGCCCTTGTAATTTTAAATAATTATTTACAAAAAAATTAAGGAGGGGGCTTTATCATCATCACCTTATTTCACATGAGCCTATTCACATGGTAGGATTTTTCTTGTTGTGATCACGATTCAAATTTGGCCTTGTATCTTGTTTATTTGACTATCCTCCATAAGCGGTGGATTTCTAGATTAATTATTACCCCCTGCCACCTTACCTCTCTCACACGTATTGTGGGTTTCTCTAAGGATTTATTCTCAAGGCTTCTTCTCATTATTTGTAAGTTTCTCAAGCTTCTTTGGTTTGTGGTGACTGGAACAAAACTGAACCCTTCTCTTGTGACACTTCAAAGACCAATGCAAAAGTTGGGAGGGGTTATGCCTTATATTGAGAATCCATGGGCATGATTCTAAGGCAACTGAGATTTTGTTTTAGGGCTGGAAAAATAGGGTTTTGAAGCTTGGTGGGATTGAGGTTTTGAAGGTGAGGCAATGGATGGAGGAAGCATCGGGTGGGAAGGATGTTGTTGGTAATTTGGCTGGACTTCCTAGTGTTTTGATTAAAGAGGTAAGTGATAAGGGTCCTGGTACTATGACTCATAATAAAACTAAGCTGAATGTTGGGATTCCTACCAAGGATATCACTGAGGTGATGGAAGTGCATCAAAAGATTATTGACAATGATATGGAGGCGGTCAATATTTTAAAGAATCTATAGTTGTTGTTTCTACTCCTCTTTTCTTGAAGCTTTTTTCTTTTGGTTTCTTTCTTATTGTTTGCTTGTTTTTTTTTTTCCTTTTCTTTTGAAGCAGTGTTCTTTTTTGTAAAGGTTTTTGGGGCCCCTTCAAAACCTGGTTAACCTCTAATAAAAAACATTAATTATTTAATTAATATAGATGAATAGAGGAATAGATAATATGAGTTTTATTAAATAATATGAAATTATTTAATTATTAGGATGAAATGAAAATGATTGTTAATTTAATCATTTATTTGAAATTAGGTGTATATTTTTCCCCTCTTTTAGACAATGTGTTTTTATAGCATTTTTTTGATGAAAGTGATTACATGCCCTGATTTTCCCCAATGAATGAAGAAATGGATGTAGGATGCCCCTCAAGATTTTAATAGAAGAATGAAATTGTTAAGTTAAACACTTGAAAATTATTAAAAATATATGATAGAGGTGAAGGAAATGGAAAGAGAATTATATGAAAGATTTGGAATAGGAAGAAAGAAAATATGAGGAAATATAGTGATAAGATAGTTAATGTTGATCGATGTCACCCATTGGAATGAATGAGAAAATAGAGCGATGTGAATGGAAAGAGATGGATTGATATAGCCTATAATTTTTATCTTTTCTATTTTTATCATCATTGACTGCTTTATTATGTGGAAAGAAGATGTATGTACACCAAGTTGAGATAAATATTGGTTACTTTAGTATCCTTTTCCCTAGAAAAGACACAACAAACAAGGATTCTTCTAAAACGTACTAGACATGATAGAACCTTGTCAGTGTAAGAGCTAAAGATTAGCTCAACACCTAAAAACACCTGCAAATACAATGATAAACCTTCCACAAGAGGATATGCAAGAATATGAGCTTGCTTGATATTAAGACCTCTCAAATGATGATATATGAAGTATGATAAAGTATGATACAAAAGAGTACAATAACCCTCCTTGTATAGGAAAGGTTGAGATGTATGATGTAACATGATGTTGACATGTGTCTTGATCTTAAGAAATGTGACAACTAACTAACTACCTAATAGAATGTGAAGTCCAGATAAGACTTCTAGAAGGAATATTTTATCCTAAGCATGTGAATAAGGGTCAAGGCCTCATTATAACCTATCACCTAGTGAATGAAACCTAGGAATTAATTAAATGCCTATGTAAACTTATGTAAGTGTAATTAGATCATTTATTACACCAACACCCCCCCATAAGTGCAACTTAGGGAGGAAATGATAATGCAAATGATGATACAATGATGCAATGATGGGTCTCAGCTACATGTCCATTTTAGGTACCCATGTACAAATTATAATGTGATCTTACAAATGGAGCAAAAGAGAAAACCCTGTAGGAAGAAAAATCCTCTCCAAAAAATATATATAATGCAAGAAAATCATATGAGGAAGGATGGAGGACTCCATGATGCTCCCCAAGTACACCATCTATAACATAGATACATTAAAGTCAATAGCCCCCTATAGGAGGGAAATGGAGAAACTATGTAGCCCCACCACAATGTGTAATCACCTACAAAAATGGTAAGTCCCTAAAGACAAAACATGATCCAATGCTGACAAACAACTTGTCTCCCTTTTGGAAGAAGCATACATTACAATCAATAGCCCCCCATAGGAGGGAAAGACAGAGAATATGTATCCCCCCCACAATGTATAATCTCCTACAAAAATGGTAAGTGCCTAAAGACAAAACATGATCCAATGTCAACAAACAACTTGTTTGTTGGATGTTGTGGTTGTCATTGATGTCAACACTATTAGCATTGATGATTTTGAAGGTTGTATATGTTGAAGATATTGAGAAAATTAGAACAAATATGTTGCAGAAAGTCTGTGAAGCTATGATGATTAGAATGGTGGAAAGTTGTATACATTGATAATCAAAAGTCATGCATTAAAGGGTTTTTGTTGAGCCTATCTAGTATGTTCTCTAGAAGTTTCAGTGGTATGCATCAATATTGGAGCGAGTTATGATTTTTTGATTTCCTATAGTTATTATGTTACTCTAGCAGGTGTTTCTAGAAGAAGAGAATGCAATTTTGGTAAATTAAGTTGTGTATTCTATTGTTATGTTCAGTGATGGTTCTAGATCATGCTCTATCATTGTGGTACATTTGTGTTGATCAGTGTGCTCGTGATCGAATATTTTCCTTTGTGTGTTCAAGTTTTTCATGTTCTTAGCCGACATGATGGTGGTAGCATGTTGCAAATACTCATGGATTAATATTTTAATGTTTGGTGTGTTTGAGGATGTTGATTTAGGTCTTCATTATAATGTGACTGACTTAGGTTGGTGTGCATTGATATTTGTTCACAAATTGGGCTGATGTTTTGTAATTTATTTGTGGCCGACAGAGTTGTTGATGTAAATTCATGTAGTGGATATATAAGAGCGATTGTTTCCTCATTTTGGTGTATGTTTGGTGAATGTATGCAAGTGTGAATAAAGATTAGATTATTCAATTTCAAAGTAGAGTGTGAAGAAGATTGAGCGAATTGTGAAGAAGTATTTTTGTGCCTAACCTGAACTGTAATCAAGCTTTTGTAGAAGCTAATTTCTCAGTTCAACCTCATTATATGGATTTAATCTGATTGTTTTATGTAAGGCAGTGAGCCTTCCCTTCTAAGTAGTGAGTTGAAGGTAGTGTGCCTAAATGCATGTGCATTCCTTATTCATTTTTCATTATACTTCTAACAGGGTATAATCTTGTGGACTAACATCCACCGTGGTTTTTCCGCTAACAAGGTTTCCACATATAAAATCTTTGTGTTCATGTGTTTTTGATGTGTTGTTTATTTATTCTTTTACTATTAATTATCGGATCTGAGATTAAAGGTTGATAAGGTTGAATGAGTATTAAATTTTGTGACAACTAATTCACCCCCCCCCCCCTCTCAGTTGTCTATTTTTATTTTTCCAACAATTGGTATTAGAGCAAGTTCCTCGAAAGAATTTTAATAGCTTGAGGTGATCCAATATGGCATCATACAAGAAGGATAGTCCCAGATTCGATGGTAAAAATTGATATCTATGGAAGATTAGAATGGAATGTCATTTGAAGTGCATTGGTGAACCCTTCTAGAATATTACAAAGAACACATATAATATTCCTTAGAATGATCCCACTACTCCTGATGAGATCAAAGAATCTGAAACTAATATCAGGCCTATAGAAGCATTACTAAGTACTTTAACAGATTCAAATATGATAAATGTGATAGGTCTAAAGAAAAAACGTGAGATCTATAATAAATTGGAAAAATTGTATGAATGAGATGCACAAGTGAAGATTGCTAAGCTAACAAGTCTGAAAGGCAAGTGGGAGAACTTGAAGATGAGTGAATATGAAAACATTGTTTCTTTCATAAATAAGGTAAATGAAATAGTGATGGGTATTAGGTGTGCCGGTGGAATTATGGAAGAAGATGAGATTGTGGCTAAAGTGCTCAAATAAATGCCTACTTCCTACAAAATTAAAGCTCATGCTATTGAAGAACTTATAATACTAAAAAATGTAACATGAGACATGTTGATTGGTAAACTAGCTTCCTTTGAGTTAAGTGAATTTGGTGAGTCTACTCCTAAGAAAGAATCTACATTTAAAGCTACTATATCTAGAAAAATCCAATAGAGATATGATCGAGGAGAAAGTTCGAGAAAAACATTCAAATATGAAGATGAGATGAGACGGATTGAAGATGAAGAAAGAGAGCTAGAAGAGATAGAAGCATTGATTGTGAAAAGAGAATCCAGAGGTCAAGGTAAGGATAAAGGAAAGCTACCTATTAAATGTTTCTCTTGTAGTAAGATATGTCATTTTACATCAAGGTGTCCTGAAAGAGTCTCTAAGTACAAACCCGACAAGTCTAGATTTCAAAAGAAATGTTCTTATGTTGAAGAAAGTGTTACTGATGATGAATCTGATAAAGAAACTAGAAATGAAGATGGATGGGTATTCATTGCTATTAAGGAAAATGGTACAGTGTCCACTGAATCTGCTAACAATCAAAAATTTGAGAAAGCACTTGCAGCCAAAATAGATGAAAAAGATGAATGGGTGATTGACAGAAGATGCTCACATCATAAGACTGGTGACAAAAGAAAGTTCATAAGCTTGGAAAAATATGACAGTGGTGTTGTAAGATTTGGAGATAACAATGTTGGTGTGATTTGTGGTAGAGGCACTATTTCTCTTGGTGGTAAATACAATACTTATGATGTCCTTTATGTTGAAGGATTGAAGCATAATTTGGTGAATGTTGGATAGATGGTAGAAAAGGGATACAATATTCAGTTCAAATATGGAAAATGCAGGATATTGGGAAGCTCTGGAAATATAATTTCTTTAGGTACAAAGACAAGAGGTAATATTTTTCACTTAACTATTGCTAGTAAAAGTCGTTTAATTGCTCAAGTTGGTGTAAGCTAGTTACGCCATAGGAGGTTGTGTTATGTGAATTTTAAAAATATTTTCAAGGTAAGCTCCACTCAAGTAGTCAGAGATCTACCTAAGTTAGTGAAGCCTACTAACACTATATGTAAGGAATTTCAGATGGGAAAGAAGACAAGAATTTATTTTCAGAGCAAACATCATCATTCTAATGGAATATTAGAGCTGGTACATACTAATCTATGTGGTCCATCTAGAATTAGAAGTCTACAAGGAGAAAGGTACTTTATGTTTATTATTGTTGATTACTCTAGGATGATATTGGTTTCTTTCTTGAGATAAAAAATGAAACTCTAGAAATTTTCAAATGTTTCAAAGCTATGGCAGAAAATGAGACAGGTTTGAAGGTCAAATGCTTAAGATCAAATAGAGGTGGTGAATTCACTTCTTGGGAGTTCAATTCATTTTGTGAATAACATGGAATCAAAAGATAGTTATCTACTCCTCGAACCCCTCAACAAAATGGAGTTGTTGAGAGAAAGAACAAAACAATTCTAGATGTTGCTAGAACTATAATGTTGGAAGGTAATGTTCCTCATATCTACTTGAGAGTTGTAAGCACTATTGTATACACTATCAACTAGGTAAATGTTAATGGTAATTCTGGTAAGACTCCTTTTGAGCTATGGTTTGGTTATAAGCCTATTGTTAAGTATTTCAAAATCTTTGGAAGTAGATGTTATATCAAGAGAGATAAAGATATTGGAAAGTTTGATGCTAGAAGTGATGAAGGAATATTTTTGGGTTACTCTACTAAGAGCAAGGCCTACCAATGCTACAATAGAAAATTGATGAAAATGGATGAAAATGCAAATATCAGAGTTGATGAAGACACTGTCAGATCATCAACAAGATAGTACTAATAATGGAAATAATGCATAGACACATAATCAAGTTCAAATTGTTTCAGTGATTTAAGAGAATCATGAAGGAGAAGCTAGTGGAAGTAAAAAAGAGAGAACAAAAGAACCAGACGTTAGGGAGAATCCCAAAGTTCCAAGGTATGTAAAGCTAAATCACTATGAGAATTAGATTATAGGAGACAAGAACAAAGGTGTGCAGACTAGAAGAAGAATTGCAAAAGAATATTGTATGATTTCCAAGACTGGGCCTAGTAATGTCAATGAAGCATGTAAAGATGAATATCCGATGGAAGAAATGAACGAAGAACTAATGCAGATAGAGAAAAATGATACATGGATTCTTGTTCCTAGACCTCAGGATAAAAATGTGATTGGAACCAAATGGGTCTTTCGGAATAAGCTGAATGAACAAGGTGAAGTGGTCAGAAATAAAGCAAGATTGGTATGTAAAGGATACTCACAGATGGAAGGTATTTATTTTGAAGAAACCTTTGCTCCTGTTGCTAGAATTGAAGATGTAAGTTTATTTCTTGCTTATGCTACTTTCAAGAATTACAAAGTCTATCAAATGGATGTGAAGTCAACATTCCTGAATAGTGAGTTAGAAGAAGTTTATGTTGAGCAATTGAATGGATTTCAATTGACTGATAAAAAGGATATGGTTTTTTGATTGAAGAAAGCACTGTATGGACTCAAAAAAGCCCCTAGCTCTTGGTATGAAAGACTGGATAAATACTTGTTGAAGCTTGGATTCAATAAAGGTATTGCTGCCAACAATCTACGTTTCAAGATGGATCAGGATAAAGATTTTATTATTGAAGTCTTTGTTGATGATATTATTTTTTAAGGTGATGATGGCTTATGCATGAAGTTTGTTGATGAAATGAAAAGTGAATTTGAGATGTCAATGATAGGAGAGCTGAAATTATTTTTAGGATTACAAATAACTCAGTTAGATGATGGAATCTTTGTATCTCAGTCCAAATATGTAAGAGAGTTACTAAAAATGTTTGGCATGGAAGACTCAAAACTAGTTGGTACACCCATGGTAATCAAATGCAAGTTAACATAGAATGATGATCCTCCTAAAGCTAATCAAACAAGGTATAGGTCAATGATTGGTGGATCATTATATTTGACTTAGACCAAACTAGAAATTATGAATGTTGTATGTATGGTTGCTAGATATCAAGCTGATCCAAAGGAATCACATGTGACTGCAATAAAGATAATTTTTAAATACTTGAAAGGAACAATTGATTTTGGTCTTTGGTATCCTAAGGATGATGACCTTACTCTGAATGCCTTTATAGATGCAGATTGGGAAGGAGATGTGGATGACAAGAAAAGTATAAGTGGTGGTGCATTCTTCTTGGGGAAGAAGTTGGTGTCTTGGCTAAGTAAAAAGAAAATTTTCATTTCCTTATCTACTGCTGAGGTAGAATATGCTGCTACAAATAATTGCACTCAAGTACTATGGATGAAACAAATGCTGAGAGATATCAAAATTAAGTATAATGAGCCTATTCTTATATTTTGTGATAACTCAAGTGCCATAAAAATTCAATAATATGGTGTTACATTCAAAGACAAAACATATATCTATCAAGTATCACTTTTTGAGAGACAAAGTGAGTGATAAAGAAGTCAGATTGGAATATGTTCCCACTAAGGAAGAAATTGTAGATATGTTTACTAAACCATTGCCTAAATATACTTTTGAGTATCTCAGAGGAAAGTTAGGGGTGATTTCCCCTCTTGATTTGAACTAAGATGCAAGTCTTTGCATCAATCCATGCACTTACAGTGAGATCTTATTTCAAATTGATGTTATGGTGGCTACTACTCGAGGGGGAGTAGTGAGATGATTCAGATGATATGTGGTTCAGAGCTTGTGTACCTTTTCCATTGATGTCAAAGGGGGAGAAGAGTAATGTGAAAAACCTTTCAGGAAGAAAGGGGGAGAAGAGTCATGTAAGAGGGATAAGAATGGTATGAGAAGAAGGAGACTAGTGGAGAAGAGTTAGTTGTGTTGATGGTATTTTTCACATCATGTGTGCCATCAATTCTAAAGGGAAAGATTTTTGGATGTTGTGGTTGTGTTTCTGATATGTGGTTTTCATTGATGTCAACACTATTAGCATTGATGATTCTGAAGGTTGTATATGTCAAAGATATTGAGAAAATTAGAATTAATATGTTATAGGTAGTTTGTGAAGTTGTGATGATCAGAATGGTGGAAAGTTGTGTACATTGATAATCAAAAGTCACACATTAAAAAGTTTTTTTCTGAGCCTATCTAGTATGTTCTCTAGAATTTTTAGTGGTATTCATCAATATTGGAGCGAGTTATGAGTTTTTGAGTTCCTACTATTATTCTGTTACTGTATCAGGTGTTTCTAGAAGAAGAGAATGCAATTCTAGTAAATTAAGTTGTTGTGTATGCTATTGTGATGCTCAGTGATGGTTCTAGATCATGCTTTATCATTGTGGTATGTCTATGTTGATTGGTGTGATTGTGATCGAATTTTTTTCCTTTGTGTGTTCGATTTTTTCATGTTTTTAGCTGACATGATGGTGGTAGCATGTTGTGGATCCTTATGGATTAATATTTTAATTTTTGGCATGTATGAGGATTTTGATTTAGGTCTTCATTATAATGTGACTGACTTAGGTTGGTGTGTATTGAAATTTTTTCATGAATCGAGCTGACAGTTTGTAATTTATTTTTTATTTATTTGTGGCCGACAGAGTTGTTGACGTAAATTCATGTAGCGTATATATAAGAGTGATTGTTTCCTAATTTTGATATATGCTCGATGAATGTATGTGAAGTGTGAAAACAAAGATCAGATTATTCGATATCATAGCAGAGTGTGAAGAAGATTGAGTGAAGTGTGAAGAAGTGTTTATATGCCTAACATGAACTGTCATCAGGCTTTTGTAGAAGCTAATTTCTCAGTTCAACCTCATCAGATGGAATTAATCTGATTGTTTTATGTAAAGTAGTGAGCCTTCCCTTTTGAGCAGTGAGCTCTAGGCAGTGTGTCTGAATGCATGTGCATTCCTTATTCATTTTTCATTATACTTCTAATAGGATATAATCTTGTGGACTAACATCCACCATGGTTTTTCCCCTAACAGGGTTTCCACATATAAAATATTGGTGTTCATGTGTTTTTGATGTGTTGTTGATTTATTCTTTCACTATTAATTATCAGATCTGAGATTAAAGGTTAATAAGGTTGAATAAGTATTAAATTTTGTGACAACTGATTCACCCCCCCTCTCTTAGTTGTCTATTTTGGTTTTTCCAACATTGTCTCCCTTTTGGAGGAAACAAAACCAAGTACAAATGTAGGTATGCTTCCCATTCTAGATAGGAATTGAAGGAAGGAAGGATGAATGTGGATGATGATGTTGTCTCTAAAAGTTGCTCATTTTTCTCCTTGACCACTGAAGATGAAGATGCCACAATCAAGTTAGGTACATTCCCTATCAAATAAAAAGGTGACAAATCAAGACTATGTGGAAACTAATGTTGAACAATATTCTAAGACCAAGATGGTTTGACAATATTTGTGCAATGATTGTCAAAAAATAGGAGATATATCCCCTCAAATGTGTCCTCCAAATCTGAAATGTGAGACTCCACAAACAATGATGAAATTTTTGTTAAATAGGAATCCCAATCAGGAAGACAATGAGATACTTGTAATGAATCACTAGACATGCTCAATGAATCATCACCATAACAATGTTCATGTTGAATAGGAATGATAGGAGCCTCAATCAATGAATATGCACAATGAATCACTAAAGGTGAAGTTACATCAACTGTCTCTGATGGAGAAGAAGAAAAATTTGAAGAACCCTCATCATCCTCATTTGAAAATTCAAATTTTTCCAAATATTCAAACTCCCACATAGTATATACATCATAGGGTATCTTATCTAAAAAATGAAGAGGCACAAGACAATCTAAAATAGGATCATATGGGAATGGTTGAGTATCAGGATCTCTATGTATCTCCCAAATTTTAGTCCAAAGAGTATGAGGACACTCAAAATGATCAATATAATTTAAAGTGGCAACATTAATTTTCATTACAATGAATCCTA
Organism: Sequoiadendron giganteum; assembly: GCA_007115665.2. Taxonomy (NCBI): domain Eukaryota; kingdom Viridiplantae; phylum Streptophyta; class Pinopsida; order Cupressales; family Cupressaceae; genus Sequoiadendron; species Sequoiadendron giganteum. Next base: position 28,963,263 of record CM021104.1, read on the forward strand.
AGACATGATCCCTTTTTCAATTCAATGCAAATTTCTTATTATTAGTCCCAAGAGAGGGAACGAGATTATACAAATGTGGCAACAAATGAAGCCATCAAAGATGTTTTATTATGTCATTTCTCCATTGTTTATAGTTTCCCCTTTTCAACATAATCAAAGTAGGATGAAATAAAAACCCATAATGAACTATGATATATCTCCAAGATTACAAAGATAATAACCTTCAATATCAAATACAAACTTCCAAATATGATATATACTACAAATGAAGTCTTCCCAAACTTATAGAACCTCTCCAAGAATCAGGATTTCCAAGTAATTAATCAAATTCCAAATGTTCAAAATACTAAATAGCTAATACCTGGTGTTGAATTTGCAAAAAGTGTGTGTGCACAATGAAAGAGCTCCTGAATACCTTCCAAATGAAACTTGAATCACCAAAATAAGAGAAATTGGCAGAAAGTTATGAGATCAAAGGTTGAAATGGGAGATCTGACTTCAATTGTGAAAAATTTGTACGTGCAAAAAAATATAGAAAAATATCCCACACCACTGTGAAGTATGTGGAACCAGATTTCCAACAATATCTTGTTTACAAAATTTCAATATTGCGGTGAAAAGATATGGAAAAATGAAAACAAAAAGTTGGATTATGGCAAATCAGGGTACAAGCAAGGCTAAAAAGGTGCAAAAAATTAGCCCCTAGTTCCTCCATATGACCTGAAGCACCAAAAAAGAAAAAAAGAACCCTAGCTTTAGGAAACACCCATTGGCATGCCTTATGAAATGTTTCTTGTTTTAATACAATACAATACAATGGTCAGAAAATTCAAGGTTTATTGTTGATGATAGTCATCTTATACAAAAAAAAAAACTTTTAAAACAAAATTTTTAATCAAAACCTGCAGATAAATTTAGATGTGATCGCCAACATAAGATCTGACAATCGGTAGAAAGATTTTTAATTCGCAGAGTTTTTAAGCATAATTTTTTATATATTAAAAAACTGTGACCAAATTTGAATTCATACCCTAGATGTAAGATGTGGTAGGTGATGTATAGGTGACATGGGTGGATGGATTCCAATCACCAATTTGTAACCCAGCAAAAAAAAATGCTCAACAGATCGCAGGAAGAATTCAACAGTAGATGGAGTTAGTCGGCATGCAAAGGTATGGAGTTAGAGATTGGAGGGTTGGCAGTGGAAGGAGTAGGGAAACGGTGGCCAAAAATGCAATAGGAACCGATGAAGATGATGTCGGTGATCAGAGGTCGATGGAGCTAGCGGTTGACCAAGGAAAGGATGGTTCAAGCAAATGGGCCAACAAAAACTTAAATGCCCCTGTAAGTGTCAGTACGGCCAGAGCAAACACCTCCAAAGATTTTAAATTTCAACCCATAATAATATATGAGTCCGCCAATGAAATAATATGTTCCCTAATAAATTTTTATTTCATCCAAAAAAAAATTATAGCCCGATTAAAAAGAATATAATCCCACAATTTTTTTTTTTTGTCTTTTTTTTTGAAATTATGAGATTGTACCCTATACCCGAGTGGGTCGTACGACTGCCTAGGTAAAAAATAATTTGCCTCTCGAACCGTTGACACAAAATATGGGCATGTTTTATATTTATTTTCATCTCCCATACTCTCTAGAAATAATGGCAACATTCAATCGGGCTCAAGGTGCACCAAAAGCTCTACAAACTCCAGATTTTGATTTTCTTCAAACCCTCATAACTTTGGCCAAATATGTCGGATTTTGGTGAAACAAAAGTCGATCCTGAATTTATCAATAGCCCTGATCTCAAATATGAGCTTATATTTTCTCCAACATGTGCCAAAAGTGACCTTCCATGAAACCCTTGATATAGAGACAACCTCCAAAAATCACCAAGATCTTACACCCATAGCTCAATCCTCATATTTGAGAAGGGTCTGGCAGGTAAGGCTCTAATACCATGTAAGATTTGAAGATTAGCTCAACACCCAAGAACACCTAAAAATACAACGATAAACCTTCCACAAGAGGATATGAAATAATATGATCTTTCTTGATATTAAGACCTCTCAGATGATGAGATATGAAGTATGATACAAAAGAGTACAATAACCCTCCTTATATAGGAAAGGTTGAGATGTAGGATGTAACATGATGTGGACATGTGTCTTGATCTTAAGATATGTGACAACTAACTAACTACCTAGTAGAATGTGAAGTCTAGATAAGACTTCTACAAGGAATCATTTATCATAAGCATGTGAATAAGGGTCAAGGCCTCATTATAACCTATAACCTAGTGAATGTAACCTAGGAATTAATCAAATGCATAAGTAAACTTATGTAAGTGTAATTAGATAATTTATTACACCAACACCCCCAATAAGTGCAACTTAGGGAGGAAATGATAATGCAAATGATGATGAAATGATGGGTCCTAACTACATGGCCATTTTAGGCACCTATGGACAAATGATAATGCAATCTTTTACAAATGGAGCAAAGGAGAAAACCTAGTGGGAAGAAAAATCCTCTCCAAAAAAGAGATATAATGCAAGAAAATCATGTGAGGAAGGATGGTCGACTCCATGATAGTCAGAATATGTAAGGAAACATAGTTTCAAATCATGATAACCCTAATTTGTAAAGGTATTTAAATGACCTTATATTCATAGGGAATTTTTTTAATGCTAGAACAAAGTCTGATACACACAAGGATCATATGTGTCATAGAAACGCTTAAAGAAATTCCACAAAAACAGTATACAAAAGTAATGACCTTGCCACATTCTTGCTCCTCTAATAATTTTGAGATAACCTTGAGTAACATTGGAATAGGGAAAAAAGATAAATCAAACAATATAAGACTCAAAGAAAAAACAGATCAACAACTATCAAATGTTTTTCCAAAAAAAATTTGCTCAATAGTGAAAAATGTCCATTGTAGGAAATATGTATCCATTAGGACATGATTTATTTGATAAGATGTTTAAATTTTAATTTTTCAATTGATCACTAGTTTTATAGATGTTTTAGCTAGAGTCTCTTATCCTTGATTATTTCATGAATGCCCAATGTGTCATAATGTTGCATAGTTTGTGTTTTATTAAATCTCATGTTCAGAAAATGGAAATTTGTTATGGATATGGTAGATGATGTGTTTTGAATTTTTGGATATTTTCAATGTTTTAGATTTTTTGGAATATTTGATTGTTTTTTGGAATATTTGATGTTTTGGGATTTTGGAATAGGTGTCTAGATCATCAAGTGAGCTAGAAGGCATATATCAAGAGATTGTTTCCAGAGCTAGATGTAATCACCTACCCCCAATGTCTAGCAATGTATGGGACACTATGATTTAACAAATGGACCAGTGCAATGGAAATGGAAATGTGAAGGATGGGGAGGATGGGCATTATGGAAATAAATCTAGGATAAGGGATTTTACTTCAAAGAACTATCTTGTAATAGGATAACATGTTCTACCCAAGAAAAATGCTTGGATAATGTTACATATGTGATGTTATGACATAGGATAGTATATGGTCAAAATGACTATGTCAATATTTTATCCAAAAAAATATTTTAAATTCCATTCAATCTTCACATCCTTATTCACCATGGCAATGAGTGATTGAACTATTTCAAAAAACCCTATAATGAACTTTCAAACAAAGTTATTTTTTCCAAAATAAGATTTTATTTCATTTTTACTCCCTAGGGGTCATAACTTCATTAATGCACTCACTCAATCTCAATCAATAGAAATGAATATCTTGGATATGATGTGTCCCAGTAGCTTACCTTCTTTAACTCCAAATATGTATTTCTTAGGATTCAATGAAATGTCATAACTTTCATACTTATGTAACACCTTTTAGAGATTGTTTATATGATCTCCCCTATTTTTTGAGAAAAGGGTGAGGTAATCTATATATGATAATAAATTTACCATTTAAGTCCTTAAAAGATAATTTTATCGCTCTTTGGAAGGTAGCTCTAGTATTCAACAACCTAAAAGGAATTCATCTCTATGTAAATGTTCCCCACTTGGTAGTAAATGCAGTTTTCATCATGTCTTCCTTTTTGACCATTACTTGATTGCAACCTAAAAAACCATCCAAGAAAGACATTATTTGTGATCCATTAATAATTTGTAAGACCTCATCTAAGGACAGTAAAGGATAATTATATTTTTTTGATGATTTATTAAGGTTATAGAATGTTAGAGTAATAAGTTATTACACTTAATTAATTATATCATATTGGTTAATTAATTAAGTCACTTATTCCTTTAGTTACTTAAGCTAAAATTAGGCACATTAATAATTGATTAATTATTAAGTGTGCACACTAGGGTTTCCTTTTAGGTCAACATTAGGGTTGCATACATTGCTTTTAAAGTATATCATCTCTTGTAATTTCTAAATTATGAATATATCAATTTTCACATCTTCATGCAAAGCTCTTTATTTTTATTGTTTTTCTCTTCTATGGAAGGCCTTTTGGTTTGCATGTTTGATCTTGGTTTCTAACATGGTATTAGAGCCTTGACATGCAACCCCTTCTCAAATTTTTGAGAAAATCATTGCAGAGTTCATTCGGGGTTCCTCGAGGATTCCATGCCTTGAGCATATCTATGCAGTGTTTTGGATCAGATCCGGCATTTCCATTGGATTCAGAGCATTGTAAAAATTCAGGATTGGCTTTCATTTTACTAATTTTGGTCATCATTGAAGAAATTGTGAGGGTTTCAAGCTCGATGATTTTTTGCAAGCTCTAGAGGTAGCTGATTTTTCAGAGCATTTTGAGCACGAATGGAGGTCACCATTGTGTTTGCAGCGGCCAAAAACCCTAAGGATGTCTGTCGTTTGATCGATTTATGAGCACTTGATCTGAAAGGAAAAAAAAAATTACCAAGGAGGTCGTACGGCCTCCCCAGCACATACTCTGAGGCACGATTTTTGAAAAAAATGCAAAAAAATATCACAAAAATGCATTTTTTGGGATTCGGGCTGACGCTCACAATTCAAAAGCCACTCGCCACCAGGTGGCCACCGGCCTCCACCACCAAGTGGCCACTAGCCCTTCCAGCCCCCGCAAGCCTTTTCTGCAGAGCCGAGGTCATATGGGGGACCGAGCACTATGCATGCAGCCCCCGGCTGACTCCCAACACCCTACCCTGGTCATATCGACAACCAAGGGCTCCGCCAAAAATTTTATGCAGGGGGCATTTTTTTGCAGCGACGGCCTTCAGGCCATCAAATATTTTCCAATGAAGTGCTGACATCAGCATGACATCATCGTTCGTACGACCCTCTTTGCCCCCTCCGAACCCCAGTTTGCCTAAAGGAGCAATTTTTTTCTTTTTGGAATAACTTGGGCATACGTTATTGAAACCAGGTAAACAAGATATCGTCAGAAAGTTGGTTCTGAGCAATATCTAGTGGTACAATTTATTTTCCAGTATTTTTTTGTTTAGCTGAATTTATTTTTGTTTGAAGTCAGATGTTCATTTATCGCTTTCGAGCTCATAAATTTTTGCCACGATCTCTGATTTTCGCTATCTTTGCAGCGTTGGAAAGGTATTGAGGAGCTCTACATTGTTGTCCATGCACACTTTCCTGTATTTATCCTAGGTTTATCGTTATTCCATATTTGGCTGGATGGGTGTTTTGGAGATTACTTGGATATTTTGGCAGTTGGGAGGGTGCAACTTGAATCTTTGCACTTCATTTCAGTATCACATCATTCAAGAATCAACTGTTGCTTCATAAATTCCAGGTTTGTTCTCATTTGTCTTTTTTGAGTGTTCCATGGCATCAGGTCTGTTGTTGCATTATTATGATTCTGATATGGTTTCTTGTAAACAGAAGTATCTTTCCTTGCTTGTCGGATTTTAGTTCTAGTGTTACTCCACAGTGTTCTTCCAGTGCTTCTTTGTAGCATGTCATCTCATTGTAGGGGGCTTTTTTCCCACTGGGTTTTTCTTCTCTACCTCATTCTTGCATTTGTAATTGGGTACCTGATTAGGCCTAGTTATTGGGACCCATCTTTGCTTTCATGCATCTTTTTCTAGTGTTTTAGCTTCTTCCTAAGTTCATCTTAAGGGTGGATGTTAGAGTAATAAGTTATTACACTTAATTAATTATATCATATTGGTTAATTAATTAAGTCACTTATTCCTTTAGTTACTTAAGCTAAACTTAGGCACATTAATAATTGATTAATTATTAGGTGTGCACACTAGAGTTTCCTTTTAGGTCAACATTAGGGTTGCATACATTTCTTTTATAAAGAAAATTATCTCTTGTAATTTCTAAATTATGAATATATCAATTTGCACATCTTCATGCAAAGCTCTTGCTTTTTATTGTTTTCCTCTTTTGTGGAAGGCCTTTTGGTTTGCATGTTTGATCTTGGTTTCTAACATAGAAATCCACACACAAACGTAAATCTCCATTCTTTTTCCTAACATGCACTAAATTTGCAACCCATGTTAAATCCATTATTGGTAAAATGATTCTAGTGGATAAGAGTTTTTGCGCTTCTTTTTGAATCAAGAACTCGATTAATGCATTTTCTAGTCTTTGTTTCTATTGGAACAACTTAACATCTAGTTTTAAAGGGATAGTGTGTGTAATTATGGAGGTACCATAAGTTTTCAGATCTTCAAAATTCTATTCTATAACCTTGAAATAATATTTAAGAGCTTGAGATATGCTTTTTTTTCCTCTTTGGAACACACCTTTCCAATAAGCACATTCTTTGGATCATCTTTATTTCTTATATTATAAGTTTCATAAATACCTTCATCTATTTAAGGCAAATCATTTTTCTTGGTTATCTGATTTGAATCAAATAATAATTCTAGTTCAATAATTACTTTTAGAATGGTAATATATTTTAAATTGACTTTATTATCATCCTAAACTTTGTAGTAAGGTTTATCATCTTCTTCAATTATTTGAGCTTCAAATATACCTGGCTTAGTGATGAACTCCAAAATATGGTGATCATCTTCAAAAACTTATAAATTAGTAATGTTATCAGGTACTAAATGTATCTAGACTAGTTCCACCATGAACCTTTTTGAATAAGATGTATCAAAAGGCTCTATTGTGCTAGTAGAAATGCCTAAGGCATCATCTTTCCAGTTAAACCTTTGTGGGATATGTGTGATATTAAAAGCATCAAATCTTTTAATCAAATCCCAGACCTGATGTTTGTAATTAGATAAATATTTGTAATGGAATAAATATTTTTTCCTAACCTATTTGATAATAGGCTCTGAATCTCCAAATACTTTGATTATTTTAACATTATTTTTAATGGCTAGCAACAGTCCATGGGTGAGGGCTTTGTACTCAACAACATTATTTGTGCATTGAAAGTGTAATCTATATGTAGCAAGATATGTTTTTCCTTGTGGGCTTACTATCTACACTCCTACTCCAATTCCCTGTTTAGATTTAGAACCATCAAACCTAAGGTTCAATTCCTTATTATCTATGTTTTTAAACTTAAGGCATTTGGAATTCAATGGACTTATTTTCTTCTTTAATTTTTGTAGTTTTTTGACACATTCTTCATTCATTCTAACATTTTTGGAATGATCAATTTTAATATTATCTTTGTGTTTATCATCTAATGTTTACATGGATCTGTCATTATCAACTTCTAGTTTTAGCTCAATGTTGATGAAAGTTTTTGGATAATACCGATTCTCAATTTTCTTCACAATTTCTAAACACATTGCACAGTTAGTCTCTAAATGTGGTGAATTGTGCAATCTGCACTACCCCTGTAACAATGAATCTATTAAAAGACATATTTTGTGTATGGTATTTATAATCTTCTTTTGCCATAAGTTTTTGATATTTATCCTAGAAACTATCCTCACCTTTGGAAAAATCATAACCACATTCAATCAATACATCAATTCCTAGGGTAAGTTGATTTTGGACGTTCAAATTATAAATCAATATTTCTTCTATTTTGATTTCTTTGGTCTGAGGTTGTAAACCCCTGGTTGGAAATCCATATAGAGTATTTCATTATTTTGGTTGTAATCTATGATCATATGTTTCATGCACGGTTCCCTTTCTATCCTAATATGGTTCAAAATTCCTCTCCAAGGCAACCACATATGCAAGAAATCTATAGCCATATATCCATTCAATGTTTTTGACTAGTCTCTACTTAACAATATCCCATATGTATCAAGGATTTCAACTACTTGTATATCAATAAAATGTTTAACCCTAGGATTTGACACCAATTGCATGTGAATGTTTGTAAGTTCACCTACTACATTTACCTCAATTTTATCCAATTGTGTGACCTTTTTGGAAGAACTAGTTGAAGTTAACCCCGAATTCTGACATATCAAAAGACGCATAAAATTGGTAGAGACTCTAGAATCCACTAAGAAATTATGTAAATTCTTACTAAAGATCCTCAGTGATAGCTAAAAAGGAGGTGACTTTATTTTTTCTTTGAACAAAGCTACATGCACATCTGTAAAAGAAGTTGTGTTTCTGTCTTTTACCTTTGCAGGAATATATTTTGCATACATTTCTTTATTTATCAGGCCTTCATTAGGAATAGCTTCTAACATACTCAAGAAATATTTATTAATCATAGGGGTTTTGAGAAGCTTGAATAGGACAATTTAATATTTACCCTTTTTATCTCCTTAGCCAAATAATTCATCAAAAAAAAAATTCTCATTCGGTTTTTTTTTCTATAATGAGCTAGATTTAAGGCATTGTAAGGTTCCAGGATTGTTTTTGGTACATTAAGGTTATTACTAGACTTACTATATAGATGTGTACTCAAATTATTAGGAGGTACTGATGTGGTTAGTGGTCCCTTTGGTTTGTTTTCACCAGTGACATTACTCCTCAAAGTGTAACTATGTCCCTTTTGATACTATTAAAAGGCCTGAACCTTATCAATCTCACCCTTGGGCATGATATCACCTTGATAAGGGAAGGTGTATGTTTCTAGGATCATTTTTGAATTATCTTCACAAAACTAAGTGTTGATATCAAAAGCATCACATGACTTTGGACATGTATAACTATTTAGTACCAATTTTTGCAAGATGGTGTGTCCCTTGGTATTCCTTGTCCATCATGACACTTGGGTTTGTGACATGGCTTAATCACCTCTTGTAGATCTTACATAAATATAGCGATTGTATCGAGCATTGATAGGTTGATCTTTTGGTGCAATGGTAACCACCAATGTAACAATTGGTATTAGAGTCGAAGTCATAGGTTCAAACCCCTCACTTGCACTGGGGGAATTGTTGCAAGATGGTGTGTCCCTTGGTCTTCCTTGTCCAGCACGGTGCTTGGGTTTGTGACATGGCTTAACTGCCTCCTTTGGATCTTACATAAATCTAGCGGTTGTGTCAGGCATTGATAGATCAATCTTTTGGTACAACGGTAACCACCAACGTAACACCCATGCATATTCATATCCCACTAGAACTATTTCATTACCCTATGGCATACTAGACTTGAACTACTCATTATTACATACAGCAGCTAAAAAGATGTTTGACTTAGTATTAAACTATGAACAATCTATTTATATGTGAGTGCTAGTGTTATGGATTCTACGCCAATTATTCAATGCAATTTTGACCATATTGATTTTTCATGTTTTCTTAATATCCAAATAATTTGTGTTATCTAAAGGTGATGATATCCCTCCATTATTCAATTTGGTGTTCTAGGGTCTAAGTGGTCTAGGAGCATTGTACATCCTATTTTGTTGGTTTTGATAATTACTATAGAAGTTTTTATTTCTCAATTGAGTGACTTCATTAGTTAGCATTTTCAACTAAGTAGTTATTTCTTTGATCTCTTCCTTTTCCTTTTGTGCTTTAGAAAGTTGATTATTTTGTGCCTAAGTAAAAAAAATATTATTATTAAGGTGTATTTCTTTAATATCAGGTCCAATATGTGTTATTAGTGATTGATTATTTTCCTAGTGCAAGAAACTATTTTGTGTATACATCTCATTTTGAGCTGCTAATTGTAAAGGATTAAGTATTGGAGTATTATTAAAAGAATATCCATTTTTTCTTTGTATTAGGTTTTTTTTTTGCGCTTCCTATACCTAAACATGTTTCATCTCATCATTAACACTCATTTATTTTGCATACACTTCGGGTAAAGTTGTAGGTGAGACCATTTTTATTTTTACAAATATATTAGTTAAAGGATCTAATGCGGTATAATAAACTTTGATAGTTACTAATTCATCTAAAAGATAAGGATCCTACAATCTAGATTATGCCTTTTGAAACCTATCATTAAAATTTATTATGAGCTCACCTTCAAATTTCTTGATTTGATAAAATTGATGATAGAGTATGGTAGAATCTACGAGTGATCTAAATATAGCTATAAATTTATCTTCCATATTTTTCCATGATCTCATAGAATTTTGAGGTAAATTGATGTACCACTGGTAAACCTCATCACCTAAGGTGTAAGGAAACAACCTAAAAACAACATCCTCATGTTGAACTCTAGCTCTAAAGCAAGTATCCTTGAATATGATTGCATGATCTTCTACATATTTATAAAAATAATAATTTTTGACATAACTTTTCAAGATTCTTTAGAAGATCGTGATACTGCATAAATTGTATAGGAGACTCTACATTAAAGAAATCCACTATTATGGGAGGTGGTGCAATTGGTGCTTGGTTTATGGGAGTAGCACCTACAAAGTTTGATATTTTCCTCCTACCTATTATGTGATTGTTTAACTCTATGATTTCTACTCAAATATCACTTGATCTGGACCTAGTAACTCTTCACTACTCCAGCTTGATCTAAGTTAAAAGCTCAAGCCCTCCTTCTAGTTAAAAAAAATTGATGTGGTTTTCATAAACACAACAACATGCAAATAAATCCTTGCTGCTCAAACAAGAGAACCTATATTTCTTGAAATAATCACTAGAATTTCTTGGTTAAAAATAATCTTATTTATCCCAAGGCTCGGGAATGTTAGGTCTTGACTCACTAGATTCACTCAAGGTTTGTTGTGCATTTTTTTGTTAAACATAAGGGGACTTAAAAAATATTTTAACTTTTAAACAATTTAGTAATGCAAAGATTTCAACAAATGGAGCATGCATTACATTTCACATCTCATCATTCCAAGTCATTCAAAAAAAACTATGAGAAGATTAGAATTAAAAGGAAAAGGGCCTAAGAAATTAATACCTCCCAATTATTATCCACACATTTACAGAGAAACAACTAAACCAAAGCATTAACTATTTTGTATTTCGCTAGATTGATTCACAACTACATATAGAATAATTCAAAAAATTTGAAGTATAGAACCGCTCACCACTGAAATAACATCAAAATACACATCAATTTGGTACAACAAATTGCCTCTTCTAGTAGGAGTAAAAAATATATAGTTATGCAAGATTTACGATTTGGAATAACCTTCAAATTCCTTTAGTATTATAAATACCTACTATAAATACAAGTTTTATGTTGAGATTGAATAGAAAATATGACATAAACATAAAATTGGTGATGTTCCCATTCTAAGTCTAATTGATTTAACAGATTATGATCCTCAAAAAAGAATGAATCCCTATATTTTATAGAACACAAGGCAATAGTCAACTACAAAATTCAAATCTCGTAGAAATGAAAATCCAATCAAAATAAAACATGTAGCACAAGAGCGCAGGTGGCATACCAGCATATATTTTTTGTATTCCCTAAAGCTATATTCAAAGTTGACCCTTTGACTTCTGATGATGACTCTCCAATGCTTGAAATTGCAAGTAAAATAACATCAGGTTCTTCCAATATTTAAAATTGTAGGAAAAAAATGATAGTCTTCTTATTTTAAAGTTCCCAATTCTAATGATGAGTTCCTCTTTTGAGAAAAAATACCCACAAGTGGAAGTCAAGGAAAAAATTTGGTTTCACTAGCATTCAAAAACCTAGGTCCTCTCTTCTTTTGATTTCCTACTATCTACCTTTGAACACTTCCTCTACTAATTCTTCTTCTCCTTTACTAAACTTATATTCCTTGAATGCCATCAAAACTTTATTTATGTCTTCCTTTGGTATATTTTGCATCATCTTCCAACAAAACTTCTCCCATGCATATTCTTCTATTACAACTTTTATAGCTTCATTTCTCTAAGCTACATCAAGCTCATATCTTACCATGTGATTGTGATATTTAATCATTTCATCCATGGAATCTTGATTTAATGACTGAATAGGGTCATTAATTACTTTCCCATGAAAACTTATAAATGATTTTACCTCAATTTTGTCCCATCCCATGTCATCTTGAATCCATATCTTCTATATGAGCATTTCCATGAGGTCCAAATCTTTATCCACCATCTTTTCACCTTGGTCGACCACCTTTTCTATCCCTTTTATATACTATAGCAAAGAATATTTCTCCCAAGCCAATTGGAGCCTTCAAGTCTTCAGCTTTGTAACATCATGTTCTTTCATTACTTTTCTGTCTAATAGCAACTAATTGTCTATCTTTTGAATAGCTCCATTCATTTCAATCTTACATCATTCTATTCCAAGTGGTCTTTACACTAAGTCATTAATCTTTTATATTTTTTGAGCCAATAGGAAGCTTCTTTGAATTTTACTATGGCTCTCATTATAACTTCTTCACCCTATTGCACAAAGTTTTCTACCTATCTATAAAACACTTTCACTTTATGTTTTAGATTCTCAATCCCATCTACCTACTTCATAGACATCAAAACTAGGTCTAGAGGCAACTCTGCTAATAACTAGCTTGAATAAGCTATTGCTCAAATAAGGTTCTGCATCTAAGATATGTGCTTCTTTAATTCCATTTTCTTTTACTTTTATTTTCTCAAACAAGCAGTATTCACTTCCAGGTTCATCTTAATTTCCTCTATCTCCTAATATTGTGATGAATGCCCTAGGTTAATTATTTATATCTTGTATCTCTTGGTGTAACCTCATGATTTTATTCGTCTTCTATAGGGGTAGCCACCTATAGAAATTTTCCCCCATCTGTATTTCTCTATATAGCATGCCTAATCCTAGCCCTAGCTTTAGGCCTTAGTTTTCCCAATTCTTGTATTATGATTCTAAAATCTAGTGGTACTAACTAGACCTATATTGGTAGTTGCAGTTGACTATCCAACCAGTCAGGAATATCCTCACCTTGAGATTCTTATTTAAGGCCCTCTCTAGATTTTTGATCCATGGGCTCTTGTCTGGATTCATGATCTTTACCCTTTTCTTGATAAAAAGTATTTTCAACATTTTCTCCTGATTAGCGTGATTCCTTGTTACCTTGTTTTCATAAATCCTTGTCTTATTTTTCAATTTCTTGAGATGTTTCCAAAACATTGATTCCTTTTAAGTCTTCAATATTCTCATTATTATTTTTTGTAGATTCTCTTGATTGAACTTCCTCCAAGTTCTCTTTTTTATGAGCTTTTGATAGATCCTCTAATATGCCATCATTAGTACCTAAATTTTTGGATTCCTCCTTGATTGCCTCAATTCTTACATGCTCATCAACCTGCATTTCTTCTTCTTGTTCATCAAGGGAAGAAAAACCATGTTCTTCTTGGTATATGTCATTTCCCTGTATTGAAGGTATTACTTATACCACCTCCACTATTATTTATACTTTTACAAGATTATCTTCTCTTTGAATAGGTGGATCCATTTCTACCTCAATAATATTTTCTAGAATGCCTTTCCCCTACTCTTCTTATGTGATAATTTTAGGTTCAGATATTGCCTTTGGCTTCTACTATCCTAACCTTTGTCTTATGAATTGGTCCATTGGTATGTTCTTTTCTTCGATGGAAAGTGAATAGGTTTTTCCTAGAACTTGTCTTACCATAGATGTTCCTATAAAAGGTGGGGATGAAAAAATGGCCACCACTAATTGTGATACCGATCGTCTAGTTTGAGCATACCTTTGCTATCTTGCACCTACTTCTTGTGGGGTAAGAATCTTAGCCTATGGTAACATAGTTGATGATAAAGATCGTACTTTTTGACATAGAAAATTAGTAGGTATTTCCCTAAACTCCCAATTACGGTCTTCACATTGTTACGCCACTGAAACTAACCTTCTTGGGATTTCAATAATCCTTTCTTGGCTCCCTTCTAGGTCTCTTGTTTCTATGAATTTTCTTTTCTTCTCCAAGAAATCATCATATCCAATATCATATATTTTCTATGTTATTTTCCTCCCTGGTGGATATGTAATGGCTACTCCTTTAGTCTTCAACCTTAGGACATTCATATCAATCTAGATTTGGCTAGATTTAGTAACTAGTTGTAGACATCCAAATTTGACCACTCCCATATTGTCAAAATACTATCATTTATTCATCTAATTCATCTATATTAATTAAATTACCTATTTAATTAATATTTCCCCTTCCCCTAAGGTTTCTAAAAGTATTTAATTAAATACTTTATTCTTTACCATTTCCTCTCTAAATTAAATAAATGTATCAATTTATTTAATTTAGTCATTTATCTTCTTCAATTTTAAATTCATTATTTCTCTCTTTTTCCCATCCTCCATAACCTTTCCTTTAATCTAATTAATCTATGACTAAGATGTGCACATACTTAATTCGGATTAATGTCACATCCTCCATATTTGGCCACTTGCCTCTAATCTTCATTAACTTTTCCTAATTACATGTTAGCACAACCTTAATATAATCACTTACCTTTACTGGTATGTCCTTAAGTCAACCTTTCATAGGTACTTTCCTTATCAGGTATTAACCTCTTCCTCATGTGAATTAAAAATTCACATTTATTTCTCCCATGCATCTCTCTTCCCCATAACCTCTCATAGGTCACTTCAGTCACATGGGACAAGGACCTCCTTTAGGAGGACCTTGTCTTATCCACTGGGTACTTCCAATCATGTGAATTTAAAATTCACATTTATTTCTCCAACAACTTCTCCCATCCCCATGGTGACAAGAGAGGAATTTCTAAAATTCCTCACTTGTCACTATCAGTCCCATATGGGGACAAGGACTTCCTTTTTGACGAAATCCTCTCCAATCCCAAGGTAATTGCAAGTACCTCCACCTCACATGTCCTTTTCCATGTCACTTGTCCTCTTTCCACCTCACATTCCACATGGCAAGATGTGAGGACTTGTGAGTCCTCAACTCACCACATCCCTCCATCTTGTCCATGATGGCTTAATACTAGTAGTCCATTTTTCTTTAAATTGAGAGGCTTGGTCTCAAATTAAGGAGATTATAGACAAGAGTTATTATCATTTTGCATTCTCTCTAGCATTCAATCCATTAGCACACTTAAGATTTGAAACCATTTGAAGCCATTATTTGATTCATCTACCATATTCATCACAATACCTACCTCCATTATTATATTCAATTGTCATCAAAGGAGCATACAACCAAGAATCATCAAAGAGCCAACCAACTCGTCAATCCGAACAAGGTATAACATTCCATTTATTTGTTGTTTTTGTTTGGATTCAACTTTTTCTAATCATTGAGTGTTTGTTTGTGTATTTCCCTTTTGCATCACATTTTTTTTGCATTCTAGAGTAGAAAAACACTTGCACACATTTCTAACACACCCGATGGGACCCACAAATGGGTCTGTACTTTTCAAGTTTTATGCTGTTTGATATTTTGTAGGTTCAAGAACATAGAGGCAGCCTTGCCAAGAATACATAGGTGACCCCTCCCTGAAAGAGGTGACCCTGCCCTCAAAAGGGTGACCCCGCCCTAACAGGGGCAACCCCGCCCACAAATAGGCAACCCCACCCATCTGTACTTTTCACGTTCTCTATTTGTTTGATATTTTGCATGTTCAAGAACACAGAGGTGACGTTTCCCACAAAGGGGCAACCCCACCCAAAAAAAGGAAACCCCACCCACAAATAGGCAATCCTACCCACAAAGGGGTGACCCCGCCCAAAGAGTCGGTTGCGCTTGCAGAGCCTACTCCACCCAAAATATAGAGGCAACCCCTCCCTGAACAGAGGTAACTGAGGTAAAATAGAGAGTTAAAATTTCATTTCCAAATTTCAGTTGTTGTTGTTTTCTTTAATACTGACCCTATAATGTGTATTTTTTTAGAGTTTTTTGTTTTTGCTAACATTTGTGCAATTTTTTAATGATTGTTGAAGATCAAAACAAAAACTACTAACGTATTTTCTGCAAGGGGATAAAATTTACTTTCTTTAGTTAGAGTTTTGCTTATTGTTTTCAGCTTAACTAGGCACATAGATTTAACTAGGAGGGGCCAAAGAAATTGCTTGTGTGTTTGAAAGGTGGGCTATTGACATATCCAATTCCCTTGCACCATTTGGTGATCTTGGGTGAAGAGAAATTATAGTCAACTTAGTTCTTTTGTGTACCCTTTTCTTTTTCTTAATGGAACCTGCTTGGGGATTTCATCACCACAAGGGACGATCCCAACCACGTGTTACCAGTGGGTTATATAAAGGGGGGAGAGAAAAATTTGTACCTCAATCCTTTCACATCATTTTTGGTGGAGTGTAAAGCTAGGGTCATACCTAGACAAGACGTGAAAATTTGGTCTGAGCTTTCAGTATCTCACTAGAAGTTCCCAACTCATGCTTGTGACGGGCTGGTGTTCACGGTTGTGCCTCATGTATCATGCGTATATTGGGGAATCCCTTAGTTTCCTTGTTTAGCCTAGATAGAGGATCATGCTGACCATACCTTCACACTAATCTTAAGATTGTGTTTCTTGAGTTATCTTATTTGTGCAAAACCAGTGCTAATCAGTCAGTCTTGGCCATTTGCTTGCTATTTTTGTCCTTTCCCATAGTTATTTTTACCTAATTTGAGTCTAGATCAGCACATAGAGGTGACCCTTCCCTCAAAGGGGTGACCCTTCCCTCAAAGGGGAGACCCTACCCTCAAAGGGGTGACCTTTCCCTTCTATCTCAGTTATTTTCCACTTGGACCAAGTCAGATTTAATCAATTTTCCTAGAATAGGAAACCATGCCCTTAAAGGGGTGACCCTTCCCTTCTATCTCAGTTTTTTTTCACCCTATCCAAGTCAAATTTGATCCATTTTCCTAGAACAGTTGACCCGGTCCCCAAATAGGCATTCCTACCCTCAAAAGGGTGACCCTGCCCTCAAAGGGGTGACCCTACCCTCAAAGGGGTGACCTTGCCCTCTAGATAGTCAATTTAATCCTCAATTTTCCAATTCTTTTCCCATTCCAATCATCCTTTTACTTGTTTTGAATGTCGTTCCCTCATTCTAAAAATTTTTTCTCCCATTCCGAGTAACCGTTTGCCCGTTTCAAGCATCTTTTTTCCCATTCCAAGTATTCGTTTTCTCATTCTGAGTTTCATTAACCATTCTGAGCATCTATTTACCCGCTTTGAGCATCCATTTTCCCATTTCGAGTGTCGTTCCCCCATTCCGTGCATCTATTTTCCCATCTTGGAATTTTTTTCACCTTTTTTATCAACAATGCTTGATTATTTTTCGAATTAAGTCGGATCCAAAATTTGTTTAGGTGACCCTGCCCAAGTTTGGGTGACCCTGCCCTAGTTTAGGTGACCCTACCCAAGTTTGGGTGAACCTGCCCTAGTTTGGGAAAACCTACCCTATTTTGGGTGGCCCTACCCCAAAACTGAGTAACCTTACATCCGTTACACAAGCCTGATCTTTGTCCAAAAAGCTAACCTATTGGGATTCTGAAAATCTTGTTGTTCTCCTAGCCGATTGCACATTTTGTCCATGCATAATCCTCATGTCCATCCATTTTCATCCTGACCCATCTACATCCAAATCATTATCCAGATCATATAGGTATATCCTTAATCATCCTTATGTTACACCTCCATTATCATTTTCTTAATCCAGATCCTCTGAACTTCATTTGAATTTATTATCTGAATTGTCCTAGATGCTTGAAATTGATCATCATCCTTCAACATCTGCTTAGGATCACCATCCATCTGAATTCATTCATCATCCTCATCCCTATCAATCCCCTTCCATCTCAAGGAATATTTGGTGTTGTGATCATCAGTTCATACTTTAAATAGATCAATTAGCACCTTAAGTCACCTAGGGTGATTTCTGAACCCAATTTAGAATCCCTTCCAATCATCCAATCTCATCCAAACTTATCAATCATTTTATCAATCAATCTAATCTAATCTAATCCAATTGCATCATTATCCAATTATCTAATCAATCAATCCCTTATCCAATCCAATCAATCCTCCAATCATCACTTAGGTCATCTTTGCATTACATCTAAGAGTTTAGCTACATCTTAGTTCACCTAGTAGTCTTGTACTTTCATGCCCGTTCAAACCCGATCACCAGCAAAGAAACAAATGGCAGAACAACAAGCACAAGGTTCCTAGCCAAACATCCCACAAGATCCTAACAACGTTCCAAATATCCCACAAAGATCCCCATAACGGTGCTTCGTCAAAATCCAATACCAACATTCAAAACACCATAACACCTGGTGACGAGAACATGGTTAATCAACCCGAGGTCATAGTTGATGAATACCTTAGTGATCATGTTAATTTTCAGATGATGGGTCGTCTCCTCAATGAGAGTGGGGATAATATTCTCGCCACCTTTATCATAAAAGGAATCAAACCACCATCTAATTTTGATTTGTCCCAATATGTCAATACCCACACCCTTCCAACACCAACAAGTCTACAAACTTCTTAAAATATTCTAAGGAATTCATGTCCCTGAAAGTACACCCACAGAGAATTGGTATCACCCTAAGTTCAAAAATTTTGTGATACATCAAGTTTCTAGTTATCCTCGCCTCCCAACTGCAACGTCTACCGCACCACCCAATAATAATGACCCCCATGCCTACGGCATGCCACAATACATTACATTCGCTCCACCACTCCCATCTCAACATCCTAGTCAGCCACCTATCAATATTGGGGGTACACCTATCCTTGCATTGATGTCACCTCCAATATCTACACCCATTGGAAATTTACCACCACCTGTATTCCAGCATCCTCCTATTAATCCTCACCAATCCACTACATTGCAAGCGCCAACACAGCACATTGTTACTGTTGTTGCATTGTCCCAACCACCTCATCAGCAACCTCCACAACACCACATCACAATCCCACAACAAAATGTTATGATTCCTCAGCAACAATTCATTCCTATGCAACCACCACACCAGGTGACAAAAATCGCATCACAGCCACTGCAACTGCCACAGGGTGCTTTTGTAGTAGTCCCACAAAAACAACATATCCCATCTCGCCCATCTTACCAGCAAAACTGCCATGGCAGTAACATCCACCCCAACATACACACATTCCCATGCAAATGCAATGTAATCCTCTCAGACAATATCTCTACCATTCATCCATCACGTACACTACCTATACTGCTCCATCCAATCCTAATCCAAACCCCCATCAGACCTCTTAGAATCCATCACGGAGTCAACCACCTCTTTACACCAACCCTCCGCAATCACACACATATCCTTACCAATAGCCATCAAATCCACAACCACCTCCATATTTCACATAACAACCCACTTTTGTGTATCCCTACCAATCCAATCCATCCTATCTCCAACAATAGTCCTCTTATCAGCAGGGTGCTCCATCCACCTCTTACTATCAAAAACCACCACCATATCAACAAGGGGCTTCTATCTCTTTATATTATCAAAGTCCTATGTAATATCAACAAGATGCTCCATCCACTTATTATTATCTATCATCCTCATATCCACCTTACATTAATCCTCAATCTGCTTACATCAATCAGAGCCAACAAATACCTCCTTATACACCTCAACCCACTTATGATCCAACTATTGTTGTACCATCCTCATCATACCAGCAATATTATCCATATAGTCAGCCTACTCTAACTCTTGTAGCACCCATCAAGAAGGATTTGGAAGAAGTTAAAGCTGCATTAAAGGATTTACAAGAAGGGACTGGCAAAAAATCATTTAAATTTGAAGACATTTGTCCCTATCCATTTGATCGCTCCATTTCCTCGGTAACCTTCCTCAAACATTTCAAAATGCCAAAATTTGAATAAGTACAAGGGAACCAAATACCCCAAGGCTCACCTACAAGATTTTTATGCCCATTGTCGAGAATTCATGCATAATGACAATTACCTCATACGATTTTTTCCCAAGAGTCTACAGGGAATAGCTCTTGACTGGTTTATGGGTCTTGAGAAGGGATCTATTAATTCCTTTGTGCAACTCTTGAAAGAGTTTGTCTCTCACTTCTCCTTCAATCAAGGGAAGGATATTGACACATTAGATCTCCTAAAAGAGAAACAACGGGATGGAGAAATGTTTGCAAGCTATCTTCAAAGATGGCAATCCTTAGCCAATCGAATGAAATCCCCACTGAAGGGGAAAGACATGGTCACGTTGTTTGTCAAAAAATCCCATCCGCATATGGCCCACAATTTTAGACTCCTCTATGTCACAACCTTTGTAGAAATAGTGGAGAAAGGTCCTATCCTAGAGAGAGCCCTTATTTCCAAAGGGAAAATCAAAATCTTCAATTCTGATAAAGAGAAGTCATCTACTAACAAACCTCATTATTGGAATAAAAGTAAAAATGTTGTCAATGATGGTGTCACTGACACCAAACATATCCAATTGGCTAATGGCTCACAAAATCTATAATATCCTCCTCAACAATAGAATTCGATCCCAAATGCCATATTCATAGCCCAAGGAGCACCTCATCCTCCCCAATAGTCAAATCAAAATAACCAAGGGGGAAACAAACACCAATTTACTCAATTAGGAGAACCCCGCAATGTCATGTCTAACAGGATTCTTCAAGCTAACTACCTGATCACATATCCTATAACTATGCCCCTTGACGAGTCCAAGCCTAAACCAAACTAGTTTGAAGAAAATGAGTATTATTAATTTCACAAGATTAAAGGATATATGTTGAACAAGTGTCAAGGTCTAAAAATGTACATCCAAGATCTCATAGATCAGGGTAACATACATGTGGATGCCAACATGGAAACCTCATCTAATGCTCAATTAAAAATATATCAAAATGATTTTCCCAAACATAACCAAGGCCCTAGTACATCCAACTCCAATCATGGGCCTAGAGACAACAATAAATAGAATAACAACACTAATAATATCAGTTACAAAAATGTGTCGTATAATTATCAAGGCCTTTTCATGCACATCAAACAAGTAGAACCACATGTATCTATGATATGCGTCAAAGGAAATGACCCAGAATGTGTTGTTACCACCCACCACACCCGAATCATAGTTCTAGGAGCCTTTGCATCTACTCAACCGCCATCTGTCAGTTCAGAATATAACATCCTTGATCACTTAGAAAAGACCTCCGCCCAAATTTCTATCCTGGATCTACTTAAGTCTTCCCCCGTGCACTAAGAGATTCTAAACAAGGCCTTACAGAACACTCAAGTTCCCAACGACATAGATCCCACATAATTCCAAGCATTGGTAAGACACATCTCAGCAACCTAGCAATGAGGTTTCAGCCAGAAAGATATGCCCTACCTTGACTCAAGTCATAACCATCCCCTTCACCTTGAGGTTGGTGTGAATTTTCATAAAGTAAAAAGGGTCTTGGTAGATAATGGTTCTACCCTAAATCTTTGCATGTTAAAATTTATAAAACAGGTGGGATACACCCAAGCTGGCCTAAACAATCAAGTTATCACCATCAAAGCATATGATAACATAGAACAAGATTCTAAGGGTGCTATTTTTCTTTCTATTCAGGTGGACCCCATTGTGCAATACATTGTGTCATGTTTTGGACCTTGATCTTCCATATAACATTTGTCTTGGCCACCCATGGATTCACACTATGCAAGTTGTTCCATCAACTTATCACCAATGTCTAAAATTCCCATTTCAAGGAATGGAATTAACTATACAAGTTGATCCTCAGCCATTTGAATATTGTCATGCATTAGAGGCTTCCTTTCCCATTCTCATTATTTCCCCAAGGTAGAAATGGGGGAATCTTAGACATCAACATCATATCCATCCACCAACACATTAACCACTACTTCATCCACTCCATCATCCACAACTGATTCCACCATTACCAAGGTCCAAATCATCAAAAAAGGATGTGGTGAATATGAAATGTGTATGAGATTGAACATGGTAACCATTCCACCCTCACCATTCACATATGGTCAACCTTCTTAGCCTATTCCAAAAGAAGAAGAGAAGACAATCAACCTCAATTCTCCAAAT